>JANVCK010022457.1:0-13317 GCA_026546655.1 Epizoanthus illoricatus | reverse complement strand
CCCCACTCTCCTTCATTATCATATCGTATTTTAAAGAGTGGGGCCTGGCACTGCAACCATAACACGTCAGATTTCAAGATGGCGGCGCGCTGGAATTTCAAATGGCCAAATAGCCCTCACAGAATCCCGATTTACACTCTTACCGGACAAAATTAACGCTTTTATGCTATGCCGCATATATGGACTACTGTATGTTCAATGAACATTTTGGGCGCCACTTGTTGAAACAGCCTGGGATCCCTTTAATTACCAGATTCAGAGAAGCAATGCTTTACCGCATTTTAAATAGAGAAGTTAACATGTTACAACACAATATACTCTGTTGAAGTTATTTGGCATGGGTCAATCTTCTACATTCAGATACATTAGAGAGCTAACGCCGCATAATTATTAATTACATACTACATCTGATTTAATTTTTGCGATTTTTGCGGTTTTTTTGAAATTCTTAGAAAAAAGACCCAGTAAAAAAATACTTACGCAAAATAAAAAAATCGCAAACATTTTCTCCATTTCAACAAAAATAATAATTCTAGCCCAACCCAAATTGTTGCTTTGTATGGTTTTTACAGTTATTCAACAACAACAGTTCAATAACTTTCTGTAACACAATTTTAAAACAGTTTAGACTATCAGTTGCAAAGTAGAGTAGCAATGCATTTTCTTTATATTTTTGGTTATTCCTATTACTTTTTCTACAATTTTCGCAAGAATCGCAAAAATTTATTCGCATGGGGTAAAATAGGACCTTCCAAATTGCAAAAATTAATCCCGCAAAACCCACAAATTATCAAATCTGCAAAATAAAAATCCCACAAAAACTTCATGCTACACGGTAGGTAAATTCATGGTACATCTTACCTCGACCGGAGGAGTGTTGTCCACAAGTACTTCGGCTATTGCGTCTTGTGACTTGAGCCCCGCCCAGTTACTGCACCTCACTACCGTATAGTACGCTTCCCCTGGGGCGAGGTCCAGGTTGGTGAACTCGCTAACGTTTACATTCTCTATTTGCCCAAATGGTACCACACAACTGGTCTTGTTTCTTAGAGATGCACTACAGTTCTCAATTCCACTTTCGTTGTCCCCGAACCCTGATATACGGTACTTGATGGTACAGTTCTTGGTACAAGAGGTTGCATTAAACTCGGGGAAGACTTTCCCGAGGGTCGGCTTTGTAGCATCAACTGCAAAGAGATCATGTTACTGAAAGATATTCCATCGGCTCAGAGCCGAAACTTTCGATATAATCATAAGTCATTTGTCACATGCGAAGGTTTCCATTCAAAGTCTAATTAACCATTCTTCATTTTATTGTTTTATGTTCATGTAGCTTTTCAAGGTATGATGAGTTACGTGCTAGAATAACGATTAGTAGTTAAAATCAGTATTTATCCATCAGTACACAAGTTGTACGTATGACCTGCGAACGGACTGTAACAATGTTTCTGATACAAATTTCGTAGTTTGCTACAATGACTTAAAATGAAATGTACTGAACCTTGATAAACGCATTTGATCAAAGGTTTTTTCACTGGATATAGATGTGCCCTTTAAACATAGTTTTGGTAGACAACACAAAAGACGAATTTCTGAAATTAGCCAAATCGTATGAACAACACCTTGCCTGTAACTTATACAATTACACAATTACATTATACATTGGGCCCATAATAACTGCCAGAGAGGAAATGGGACAAGTATCTGCAATATTCGTACTGTAGCCGTAGGTTGGTTATTCGTAGTAGCAAACCCGTTTGTGGGGTTTTGAGGTTACTATAGAAACAAAAGATTCGGATATCTTCGGAAAGTGTTTGGAAATTTTGAAAAATCATCGGATATGTGCAGAAATCTTCGGATAATCTCCGAAAATATTCGGAAATCTTCAGAAAGTCTTAGGAAATTCTTCGAAAGGGTTAAAATAATTCGAAAATGGTTCGGAAAGTATTTCGAAACCTTTAGAAATGTTCAGAAAGTGTTTTGTAAATCTTGAGTTCAGTTTTTTGCCTTGTTTGTCTAGACCGTGATTCATATCTTATTTTAAAAACTGTATAGTGTGTAATATGGCTGGATCAGTATATTTACTCGCCATTCGCATTTCAGGACTCCTAAAAATATCTAGCTACACTAACTCTATACTGTTCAATAAGATATGAATTGCAGTATAGGCAAACAAGGCAAAAAAAGTCTTTATGTTTCTTGTTGTTCCTCATAGAGTTGTTATAAGATTATGTGTAACCAGTGTATCACGAAAATGTGCTATAGATGATCGATTCCCTGTTTCTCCTAAGCATGGTGCTTGCATTTGTGAGGATATTGTAAGGAGAAATTAAACTGATGTTGATCAAACTACCTATACCGACACAATCAGTACCAAACCTTATATTGCAAACTTGCTTGTTACGCCAGTCAAGTATAGGATTCATCACCGAATGATGCCATGCCTGTTCATACCTGTTATTCCAGCTGGTCGTACAATGGAGAACAGACCGGCTCCGTTCCACACTCTCACTGTAAAATAGTAGGTTTCAAGGTGCTTTACTGAACATGCCCGACACTGCACATGCGTAGTATTAACTGGCTCAACAGGGGAGAATGACGTCACTTGACAACCAGCTGCCGTGGTCCCCACACAGTACTCTAACGACGCAATACCACTTTCGTCGTCACGTGATTTCAAGATTATGGATAGCTTTTTGTGAGGGTTTGTCCAGGAGGGCTGGTTTGGTAGTGCCTTTGTGTGAAAGAAATTAAAATAGCTCATTAGAATAACCATGCTTTATTGTATATGTTGTATGTGTGTGGATGTGAATGTGAATTGTACAGATTGACAAACAAAACATTACTGAAAATAAATATTAAAACAGTAACTGATCATGAGTAGGATTCCTAAAATGTGTGCAATTCTGCAATTGGTTTCGGCTCCATTAAATCCTAGACCAATTGTAGAACATTTTAGGCGGAGCCACCCACTAAGTGAGCTCAGTTACTGAATGACAACTAAAATAAATTTCTAACGGTCAAGGACTCCAACAAATCACGTTAGATGACGAAATGAAAGTATAAATATAAACTAAATATAAACCTAAACTAAAATCTGTGCGGGCTTGAACTCTAAAGATGTATATGTTTTTGAAAGAGACGGCTGACGGCTGAGATAAGCACGTATTTTTTAGCAGAAATTTAAAACAACTTCAAATTTTCAGAGATCAGACTTTGTTTGCTTTTTATTGTATTAATTTCAAGCGACGGTCATTGATAAATTACACAGTGTTGGTTTCATTTGCGTGACCTCATTAATTACACTGAATCGTTGGTTTCCAGATCAACACTACAACTTCGGATGAATGTAAACTACATAGTGTTTGTTCCTTAATGCATATACTCATCCAGTAAAATTAAAATATGACAAGTCGGTTTTAACCTATGTCCTAGTCTTTAGCTGATTTTTGTCTTTCTAATCAGTTTAATATTGAAAATCACTTCCGATGGCATTGCTGTTACCTGTTAAGTAATATTAGCAGATACATTACATTACCTCAGCTATGACTGGTGGAGTCATGTCCACAACAAACCCGCTCGACCAAGCCTGTGACGTAATTCCAGCACCATTGATTGCTTCTACAGTGACATAATACACTTCCCCCACAGACAGAGAGATGTTTTTGGCCCTTGCCGAGGTATGTAGCCCAACAGATCTAAATGACGTCACGTTGTCTATACCAGGCGTGGTTCCTAAGGCCCACTTGTATTCCGTGATTCCACTTTCTGGGTCTGTGAAAGGCTGCCACACCGCCTCCGTCATGTTAATCGTGGTCTGATATTTCAGATTGGTGGACAGCAAATTTCCTATGTGAAGACGGCCGGGTATAGGCGAGGTTATGTCGGGCGTGATTCCATCCGATGACGCAAGAACACTAAAGCCATCAGTATTAAAACACTGCATTTTACTGACGTAACGGTGTCCTGGGATTAGATCCAGTCGACTTCGTTCAACCGTTCCTGATTTTCCAACAATCTGTTCAAATTGAACGCTGTTTTTCTTCGAACCGTTTTCAGTTTTCAAGAACACGTCCTCAACACTCCATTTACAATGAGTAATGGAGGATTCTGGATCCTGGAATTCATTCCACTTGACAGAAAGTGATTTAGTGCTGTTTGTGAAATCAACATCCTCACCCGAACTTCCAACCACGTCAATTACAATCCCAGGCAGGGGAGGAGAGGTATCTATAGTACGACCTTGTGACGTCACCATCGTGATAAGTCCCGCTCCGTTTCGTATGATAACTGTCACGTAATGCGTCACGCCAGGTTGAGGTTGGATAGCCGGAATAACGATGTTCTTTGTAGCTCCAGACCGCACGAGAGGCGTTGTACACGACTTTGGCGCCAAACCAAGACAACTTTCAATTCTCGCTATTCCACTCTCTTTGTCAATGACTCCATTTAGTGACACAGCGAAATCTACAAGTGGCTTGTTCTGGTCAAGAATAAACAGCTTAACTTCTACAGCGCCACTCTCAGCTGGGCTGGGATCGAGTATGTACCCGTCCGTGGTCCTGCTGTTTGTAAGCCCTCCCATGGTTACTCCCCTCACTGTGGTGTAGTATTTCTTTCCTGGTTTTAGCTGAGAAAGTATCAGACTGCTCATGTCATCTTCTGATATATTAATCTCGGCACTCGTGCGCAGCCCTACGTCGGTGAACTCCAACACATCATCTGCGCCAGGACTAGTGCCGACCGCCCACTCATACCGTAGCAGGGGATCGAGACTGCTGTCTGTGAACGTGTCCCAGTTGGCTGTCAGTTTCTTGGTATCACTGAGGAAGTCAAGGTCCTTGTTGTGGTCAGGTCCATCTCTTACTTTACCAGCGACAGGCCACTCTGGAACAACCACGAAACCATCTGATTTGACAGCTTCCCACATGCTGGCCCTGTTGACGCATCGTATCTGATTAAAATACTTCCGCGATCTTTGGAAGTTCAAATCCTGGTATGTCGCTGCAAGTTTCTCAGTTTTAGCTGCGTCTTCCATTACGTTGCTCGAGTTTAGTTTTACGGAAAACACGACATCTTTGAGCTCACTTTCGATTCTCCACATGCAATATTCAACGTCACTCTCGGGATCTTCTGCACCACGCCATGTGACAGTCACGAGTGCTTTAGCTAATACAATGTCTGCATCATGGTTCTGACTGTTTCCGTCTGTGACGTCACCAATGACAGGGGGGTCAAAATCAACTTCAGCACCATCGGAAGTGATGACTGTTACAAGACCAGCTCTGTTGGTAATCTTAAATGTGAAGAATACAGTTTCTCCGGGCTGTACGTCACAGCCGTCACACACAACAGTTGTGTTGAGATTGGTATCTGTGAAGTCCATGATTTGACAGCCAAGAGACATGGTACCCACACAGTATTCAATCTTTGATATCCCACTCTCTGGGTCACTAACATTCCTCAGTTGTGCTGCAATAACACCGCTATATGAAATGAAGTCTCGATCTTCCTCTTCTAAGCCGTCTACAACACTGTCACTGTTGAAAAGCGGTGGTGTTATATCAATGGACACATTGATCACAAATAAAGCTTTTAGACCGGCAGCGTTTTCCGCCCATATGGTCACGTGATAGGTGGTGCCATGGGTAAGTTCCAGCTCCTCTCGTTCAAAGGAAGTACGCAGGCCTACTGAGTGAAACGAGACAACGTTATTAGCGTATGCGTCAGTGTCGATTCCTACCGTGTACCGTACGATCGGACTTTCAGGATCAGTAAACGGGTTCCAGCTCACAGCAATAGTGGACGTTTTCGATTGGAAGAGACTCAAATATGAACCATTGGCCATTGATTGTGAATCGGCGTTGTCGACTTGAAATGGCGGTGAAATGTCCATAACAAACGGTGGTGCCGTCGCACTGGACGATAGCTCGGCTTTGTTGATACATTTCACTACCGCGTGGTACTGAATAGCGGCTGAAAACTTTAGGTTCCTTGGTAAAGACACCTTTCCCTCAGAAGCAACAGCAGTTTTGTTAAACATGACATATCTTGTTCTGTCTAGTATAATCACGTGGCAGTTGCGCAATCCACTCTCATAATCTTTGAAGCCATCCCAATGAACCGTCAGATTCATATCAGGGTTAAAATAACTTTGATGTATCAGACCATCGGAGATCACTCGAACGTGCCCGGGTATGGGCGGAGAACTGTCAAAGACGATCGCATCTGCGCATGCTTGGGACTCCAGGCCCACTCGGTTCATTGCTGTGACAGTCACATAATATTTTACACCAGCAACAATATTCAAGTCTGTCAAGTCTGTAGTATTAGCATGATTTGTGCGGCCGATGTTTATCGGTGGCTGTACTTGTACTCCACACTTGTTCGTACCAATGGCCCACTTGTAAAACAATAGCTTGCTCTCAGGTTCAGCGAACTCATCCCAGTATGCAGCAACAACACGTGGCTTGACAGCAGAGTAATAAGTTGCATCATCTGTGTTATATATCAACCCCTCCGATGACCGAAATCCAAGACGAATTTCATTGGGCACTGGTGGAGAGCTGTCGCTTGTCACACCATCTGAAGCTAACTCGGTGACACCACCACCCTGATTTATCACTCGTAAATGAACATGATATTTCTGTCCACTAGTAAGCTTTAGATCTGGCTTTGTTCTGACATGTGTAGCAAGCCCCACATTCGTGTATGGCTGAACGCTTGTTTTGTCAATCAAGCTTGTTCCAATCGCCCACTCGAACTTCTCAACCCGGCTTTCAAGGTCCCAGATTTTCTCCCAGTTTGCAGCCAAAGTGTCAATCGAAGACTGGTACTGGATGTCTGGTTCGATGACTCCATCATTGATTATACCTCCTGAGGGGGGACTGGGGTCGATTAGGACCCCATCTGAGCTGGTACACGTGCGCATATCAGCACTGTTAATGGCACACACAATGAAGTAATAAACTTCTTCCTCTAAGGACAGCCCCTTCACACTAACAGACGTGTTAGTTGCCGCGCGTGTAAGAGGCGATATGTCGGGTATTCCCGCGCGACTACGGCTGATTCCGTACTCGTAATATTTAATTCCTGACTCCGGATCCGTAATGCCTTCCCAAGAGGCAGACATTTGGTACTGACTTGCTTGATAGTCGATATCAACACCAGTTAATCCGTCGCGAACTACCGCCTGCCGCACGCGTGGAGGAGTGATGTCTCCCGTAAATCCATCAGAAGAAACCTCAGCGCTCTTTACTCCAGCGAGGTTCTGCGCCTTCACTTTTACACAATACCGCTGGCCATTAACTAGACTTATGTTGTGTATGACCAGTGTTGTGGCTAACGGCGGAGTGGTTGGAATGTACCTGTTTTGCGTCAGGTGGTAATTTCCAATAATACAGCTACCAACTGCATAGTAATATTGCTTAATAGCTGTGTCTGGTTCAGAAAAGTTTGACCACGATGCGTAGATATTTGTAGTATCCGGTTGATAATCAATGTCAACTTTGGGTGTTTGGCCGTCATACACCTTCCCAGGAGTCGGAGGGCTCTCATCCGGAATTATGACTTCAGAGATTCCATCTTTGTGAAGACCTGCCTTGTTCACAGCTCGGATGAGCACTCGGTACATTTCTCCATCGTTCAGTTTCACGTGTGGAAGAGTTGCCATGGGTACCAGAGGTAATCCAGGAACACGTTTGAAATCTTGATTCCTTGGTATTTCATCAAGACCCACTATTGCCCACTCGTAGTGATCCAATCCGCTGTTGTCGTCGGAAAATCCCGACCACCGTGCAGATACTTTTGAAGAGCTTGGGACATATATAACAGGCGCGATATCGACTGTCTGGGCACGAATTCCATCTACAGTTACTTTGCCGTTGAACACTGGATGAGTAATGTCAAGCGATATCCCATCTGATGTGACCTCTGCCGTCAAGCCAACAGCATCAGTGGCTCGTACAGTGACAAAATATTTCCCGCCATCCATCAGTGTCAGATTCGTCTTTGACACGCTAGTGTTTAGTCCAACCGAAGTCCAAGGGACAACTATGGTGTTGTTTACATCGGTTATCTTGTATATATAAGAAATTATTCCACTGCCTGAACTGCCGTCAGTAAAGCCATTCCAGTTAGCTGACATACTGCTGTTATCTGATTGGTGGTCCATGTCAACTGATAGTCCATCATTAACGTTCCCTGGCCGTGGTGCATCATGGTCTACCAACACACAATCTGAAGTAACCGTTGTGAACAAGCCAGCTTTGTTGTAAGCTTGGACCACGGCACAATATTGTTCACCTGAGACGAGATTTACTGCTGAGATTGTCCCAACACGACTCAAATTCATGTTGTAAAAGGCCGTGAGATAACCTGCTTTCTTCAGCTTGATGGCCATTTTATAGTGTGAAATATTAGAGTGCAAGTCGAAGAAGCCATTCCAGTTTGCAATAAAGACGTTTTGCCACCTTACACTTTGAAGATCGACATCTGGAAAGCCTCCATCACGAACTCTTCCTGCTATGGGAGGCGATGAATCGACAATGACTCCGTTACTTGTAATATGAGAATAAAGTCCAGCTTTGGTGTAAGATCTGATTGTTACAGTCACATTACTGCCGTCAGGGATTTCCTGAAAGTCTTTCTTGCTCCTGATGTTGAGGTTAACGGTGGTAAAACCTTGCACCTGGACCTGGGTGGAGATGTTACTAGCTGTATAATACACAGTCCACTCGTACTTTTCCACACCGTGCCGTGTCTGCACTCCGCCCCAGTTTGCTTGTATGATCTTTGTCGCTTGGTAGTCCAAGTCAGCGCCTGGTCCATCATTAACCCATCCTCCATTAGGGCGAGAAGTGTCGATAATTACTGCCTGGCTGCACACTGGTCTGTGTGTGTGGTTTCGGGTGTCGATTACTTCGACAGCAACTTTGTAACTTCTGCTATCACTCAAAGCCAATCCAGTAATTGAATGTTTAGAACTACTGGAATTAAACACACCACGAGAACTTAAGCCAGATACACAGTCAGCAGTGCCGTTTAGCAGGTACCAATTGTATGTAACCTCGCCACATCTTGTAAGGAAGTTTTCCATTCTCACTCGTAAAGTATCAGTAAGATGTTGATATAATATTATTCTTGTGTACCGATCGTTCTCGATGTATACTGACGAGCTGTTGAAGTCTATCTGTTGTGTGACAGCTGGGGGGCAAGTGCCAAGATGTCCATCACACCTGCAGTTAAACAGGAACAAAGGATTTTGCAGGTGGAATTAACTTAAAATAGAAAATGAAAGGTGTGCGTAGCTTCTTCTTGGAACATTTAACAAACTGACCGGCAGGTGGACAAACAGACAGATAGACTGCCCGACAGACAGACAGACAGACAGACGGATGAATGGATGGGTGGGTGGATGGATGGACGGACGGACGGACGGACGGACGGACAGACAGATCATTGCTAACAAAAATAATATTCCGGTTATAAGTTCCCCCGGATATAACCCCCTCCATATATAGACCCACATTAAAGCTCCCTGCTTATAAGCCCCCCCTAGGTCAGGTAGGTAGGTTGGTATACATCTGTTTCAAGGTTGAAATCTGCAAAGTGCAATTCCCAGCTCTCAAAGCATGATGAGAGCTCATAGATTTCGCTAATTACTGCAAGATATTTGATCAAATCATCGGAAATGTTTATAACCATACTTTACTAACTGTTTTCTGTCTGTTTGGAAGTCAAAGGCGGCTGTACAGTGCAAAATAGAGAGCCCACAATTCCTTTGGAGCTTGGTATTACGCTTTGCAGATGTCAATCTTTATTGAAATAGCTGTATATAGATAGATAGAAAAACGTTAATCTAACTCTAAATACCAACCTCTCTGGTAGATCACACGCATCCGTTGATGGCCGACAAATCGTAGCTTTCGGCTTCATGACATCGCGACACGTGCCATCCCCGTTGCACTGTGTGGACTGGACACAGCTGGAGAAAAGAAACGAGGAAGGGCAGGAATAAGGCAAACCTGCGCATGCGCCACTGCGACACTGATCCAACTTCGTGCAGTTGTTGCCGTCGTCACACGGCAAAGCAGGACGATTGGACCACGCTTTTTCTGTGCGTGTGACAGTGTCGTAGATATCACACCACTGGCACTTGTTGTCTGGATTTAATTGTTGGTGAAAGAAAAGGCAATATTCTTCCTCCAATTGGTTCACTTGTGAGACTGAAGGCTTTGAATGGTTTCGTTCACCACCTGATCCATTTACAAGCGAGTGATTCGTCGCATTAAGAATCATACTTGAAAACAAGGTTGAACTTGAGAGCGCGAATATTGAAGAATGTTGTGTATTCGTAATATTGACAGTTAAAGCTGGAGTCATATTAATAGGAAACGCTGACAAAGGCATAGAAAGTCTAGTGTGTACAATATGGCTTGTGGTTTCAGCACTGAAAACTGTGGAGTGATTCACCCCAAGTGTATTTGGCATTGATAATGCTATAGTCAGCACCTGTGTTGGTGAAATGGAGTGATTTGATTTGCTGGCGTTTCTTTCCACTTCAGATGTGATATTTCCTGATTCAGGAACATCAAAGAGGTCGCACCACTGACATGGATTAAGAGGATCCAGAATCGTTATGTTCTCAGCTCGTGTCTCGTTTAGATTCTTCGGCATTATGTCTTTCCCATGAAACCTACACCACTGGCAGGGGTCGTCTTGGAGAAGACGGTGGGGGAAGCAAAACGCCGAACCTGTGGCAGTTTGTTTATGTGTTGTACCGTTGATACTAAAATCTGATTGGTTAGTATTCCTTCTTCCATACAGGCCACACCATTGGCACGGATTTAGACCATCCAAACGTTGAGGTAAACACTCCTCTGGTATAGCGGGGAATGTAACATTTGTGTTATTTCCACTGTTACTGTTATTGCACAGACCTCCAATGGTAATGTTCGCTCTTCCATCACAAGTCCAATTTCCAGCCGTTTTGTTGCCTTCTACTCTAATTGTCGCGTTTTTGCCTCCTGAAGGTAATGTGTGGTTTGTAGTTCCATTCAGATGCCTGTTCTGGTTCAGCTTGTTGATAATTTGGCTGCAAAATGCCTGAATACGTCTGTAACCAGAAAATACCTTGCCAGTATCGTTACCTTGGAGACATGCCTTGTACACCTTACACCACTTGCATCGGTTCTTACGTTTCACTTGGTGGCGGAAGTAATTGAGGCCAACTAAATTAAGATAACGTAATATATTAACATGGACCTCAAAAATGTTAGATCAGAGATTTAAGAACATAACTATAATCACTACAGGGCACACACGTTTTCCGTTATTTCCTCCAAAAGCAATGATATCCAACTTGGTAATGAAAATTTAGCAAAATGTTATGACATAATCGATGCAGAACTGTGCTTGCTGTAAAAGGTAACTCGTTTACATTGCTATATAAAAAGTTAGTAATTTGTTTTGCTGAAAGGGCTAACACTTGAAATGTCAACTCGGTAACATCCACCGTCACGGCGAGAAACATACCATTGATAAACCCGTTATTTGGTCGAATCGACGACGCAGAAAAAGTTAGTTTTCCTGGTATCTAGTGTTTACTGATCTTCAAGAGTTGTCTATTTCCGCCCCTTTTCTCCCCGGTTCCTGTCCCCCTGTTTTTCCCACTAACTGAGATATGAAAGTGTCATTCCATTAAGGTGGCTGGACACTGTCTAGTTTCACAATTTTGAGAACACTCTTCTCTTGTTTGATAATAGTTAGAAGTAACTAAAATGTTCTGTGTGCTTATATTTGGATGGTTGTTTGGCAAAATGTTAGTAATTGAATCTGTGTTCTATAAAAGACTTGACCTGCATTTCCATGGCAACCATTAACAGCCAAAAACCACCTTAAATTTTTCAAAACATCAAGATTTCTCAAAATCGGCTCAATAACATTTCTTTAAACTTTGCAAAATTATTACAGCGCGACGCGCCAAACCGTAACGTTTTGCATAGTTTGTGGTTATGAGTCAGCCAATAAAAAGTCCGTGTGGTTACGTGCATACAATGAAAGTGTTTCACAACAATTTTCTAATTTTAACTGTCAACCACTTGGATTTTCCATTAGCTGTCTCCAACCACAAATTATGCAGAAGGCTACTGTATAAATTAATTCTGGACACGGTTTGGCGCGTCGCGTTGTAAGTAGAAGAAAGACCTTTTACAATGTGAGAGATTTCTAACAAATAGTATCTAAGAAAAATGCATTAAAGGGAAAACTAAAGTGGCGGCATCTTTAAGTTTTCTCCCTCTGTTTTTGTCTGATAAACTCCTAAACAATTGTTCAAGCAACAATAACATTTAATGTAAAATTTAACAAAAATGTAATAAGTAGTTCTGGAGAAAATGTTGCTTTTATCAATTTAAGGGTGAATTTTAGGAGCATGGGTTGCCATGGTAACATAAACACATCGCTAAGAACAAAGAAATCGTTTCATTTTGACGTACTCCAATGATATATTAGAATATCTTAGTACTTAGTGTATCAAGTGAAACACTATGATGAATACAAGTTTGTTTCTACCATGAACATGTGTTCAGACACAAGCACTATAACAAATTTCTTTCGAACATGCATTCTCCCCAAAATAATACTGCAGCTTCTAAATAAATTTAAGAAAATATCTAATTATTAGGGAGTGGTCATTACTTGTCGCCGAGGATAGCGGGGGGGGGGTGTTGATGGAAAATTATATGCCCAAATCAAGATACCAATATCTGATCCCTCCTTACGGTTTGTTCATATGGAGGCGGGCTGGTCCGATAGGGCTTCCGCCTGGTCCGCTTGGCGAGATGAAATTTTCCGCGTGTTAAGTTCATCCCGGCTACTGGAATGAAATTGGTGACGTGATCATTCAGGCACGCAATGTAATAAACAGATAATGGAAACGTAACTTTTGAGTGAACACTTTTATCCTGTTCATATGGGAAAATGTTCATCCCACTTGCCGGGATCTAGCGCGCCAGCCCGCCTTCTCATATGAACGCACTGACATTTTAATACGACAAGCAGGTGTGAGGCGTGAGGCATACTGGGTTCATATGAACAGGCCCTTAGCCTACCGTCAGATTCTTGTAGACCCCTCTGCAACCAACTTGGTTTTCTTTCATACCCCCCGAACGCCCGCTATATCACACATACATGCACAGTTCCAGTTCTGTTTTCAACTTTTTGTTTATGCAGATATACTGTTATGGTTCCCAATCCCCTAACAAAAAAATTCAGGATAAAATCGCGCGTTTGAGCCAAAAACAAGATGGCGGACCA
>JANVCK010022235.1:0-13321 GCA_026546655.1 Epizoanthus illoricatus | reverse complement strand
ATTACGTCGTCGACGTTTCCAAGACTACGATCACATGTCTCGATTTTGGGTTCTCACATGACTTCCGGCGACTGTAAGTCATTTTTAAATGACTTAAATATTAAAATACTTGGTCCGAAATGTTAGTATTAGGCGGACGTTATTTTGCAGACAGTTGTCAAAGTCCAGGATTCGTACTCAGTCAGATACTATAAACGTTGTATCTATTAAACGGTCAGCTCTACGAGGATGCAGAGAACCCACATACAGTCCCAATATTAAGGTGATATTACTGTTTTAATCTGTGAGACAATTTTCCGGTGCCTCATAGTTCAGCAATTATGGCTAAAAATATTGCTGTATATAAACAATGCGATATCTCAGATTCTTAAAGAGAACACACATTTTTAAATTGAAAATATTTTTATATATAATTCTCTTAAAACGTTTAAACTAGATGCGGTAGGAAGTGAGAGAGGGGATTGGAGGTGAGTGATGTGGCTGGAGGTGAGAGACAAGCGGTGTAAGATGTGGCAAAAAAGCGACAGAGGCTGGGGGAGTGTGAATTGCGAATTACAAATTAAGTCAAGTTGGGATGGAATTGTTCTGTTAGTTTTAAGTCGACAACGTTTTGGGGATAGATAAGGTTGGGATGGGTGGGACGAAGATCTGGGGCGAGAGGGATGACATGGGTAGGCCGAAGACTGTCATGTAATTATTTTTAAGAATTTTATGTAAGTTTTAATTTTACACATTGCCGTTTTACAGTCAAGCCAGCTCAAGCGTTTCCTCCAAGAATAACAAATCGACTTTGTTATTTAAAATTTCGATTCATTATTCATTCGAACTTCTCAAATTTCAGTTGAAAAACTGAATATTTAAATCTATAGCCTCGATTCGAATAATGTAGTAGCCCCTAATATGGGTCAGACAAGGCCCACGCGAGTCCAAGGTGAACTGAAGACGAACAACAGTCAACGTGGCAGTACGGAGTGTGTTTGGTCGCGTTTACGAACCTGGAAAGCCACCAACACATTATGTACAATAAAAAAAATATACATAATAATCACATTATATTACTAATTAGTAAATTATAACACCAAAATCAAGTAGAATTTGTCATGCCAAACATTCCTACCAAGTTTCATTCCATTCCGTTCAATATTAAGAAAGTTATGGATGAGGGGGGGAGGAGGGGGGAATCCCCCCTGTCTGAGGCAGGTCAAAAAAGCCTGGTCCAGATAGGGTCTTACTCTTTCCTCAAGGATGTCTGTTTAATACAGGTTTGACTGCAAGTTTGAGCTGCCAAATTAGGTCGTAGTTAATCGTGCTTCCTTAAAACCTAGTGTCAATTTACTAGCTTCATGTATCTCTTTTTCTGTTAGGAATGCCATTCCAACGCCTCACAGCACAACATCGAATGCGACCGGAGATTGCCGAACTAATGAAGCACATATATGACGACCTGCAGAACCACGAGTCTGTGCTGAACTTTGACAATATTAAGGGCGTCTCCAGCAACATCTACTTTATCGACCATCAGGAGCAGGAGGTTTGTTATTATTATTATTATTATTGTTATTATTATTATTATTATTTGTGTAGAGTCTATACTTCCAATACTGGGAAGTGGACTATTATCGTGAAGAAACTACGCATTGTTGTACTAGACAAATCGTCCTGCAGAAGTGGCGTCTTTCGTTTGACTAAAAACTCTGAGCATTTGCAAAATTCACATGCATGCAGAATATCCTCTTTATGTATGCATGATTCGTAGACTGAAATCCTAGAATTTCAGTATTAAAAGTCCAGGCCTCGAAATTCTGCAAAATCAAAATCAGTTACGAAACGTCATGAAAATTACATCATTGTGTGAGCAACGTACAGTAATACTCTAAATTCATGGTAAACAGTTTCATGATCTATTAACGTTCGTGTCTTTACCACATATTTTCAGATTTTCCGATCAAGGATTTTCTTTAATATGGTTTACTATATGGAAAGTCATGAGATTTTCGATAGCAAATAATGTACAAACACTGTGTGTTGATCATTGTTTGACAATATTTCTCGGCTGTTTCAACAAGTGGCATCCAAAATGTTCATTGAACATACATTAGGCGAAGTGCATAGCATAAAAGCGATAATTTTGTCCCGTAAGAGTGTAAATCGGCATTTTGTGAGGGTATTTGGCTCATTTGAATTTCTCGCGCGCCGCCATCTTGAAATGTGACGTGTTTGGGTTGCAGTGCCAGATAGCCAAATAGCCCTCACAGAATCCCGATTTACACTCTTACCAGACAAAATTAACGCTTTTCCGCTATGCATATGGACTAATTTATGTTCAACGAACATTTTGGGCGCCACTTGTTGAAATGGCCGAGGATCCCTTGAACAATTTCCTCTATTTTATATAGGACTACGTGGAGGAAGGGAGAAGCCGTACGAACCTGCATGAGGCGAAGTTCATCGCTGCCCTGTGCCGCTATCTCATCCTACAGGGATACGAACGTACCCAGATCACCGTCCTCACAATGTACACAGGACAGCTGATACAGATGAAACATGAGATGCCCAAAGATTTCTTCAGGGGGGTCAGAATTTCGGCCGTCGACAACTTTCAGGGTGATTTACTTTGCTTCATTGTAGAGACGATACGAGTACTTCGTTTGTCCAGGAAATGTAGACTCTGTTTACGTCTGTGTGTTGATGTGTCTTGTGTGAGGAGTGGGCAGACTTTGAACAGACCAAGGGCAGATACTTTTAGAACAATTATTTCACGATAGATAGCCAAAGAGGCGCGCAGTGCCGAGTTGACTACAATCATGTCATATCACTGACTGAAATTAGAGTTCATTTTTTTTCAAAAAAGAACCAAAGTTTATCTCACATATTAGACACAAGCTCGCATGCGGTTATGCATGAGTGGCCGGAGGTGATTAGCACTGGATAACCCTAGTTTGATTAACCAATCAGAACGCGCGGTACATAGCGGAATTTAGTGTAAAGCAGAGGAATGTTAACTTCCGTTTTAAGAAAGAACTGTTTTGTTTTGGAAACAGCTATGTTTTCCATATATGGTCAAACTAAGGTATATGAGCTGATAGCTACTGAGTTACTGTAGCAAACCAATCAAATTTTAAAAAATCCAATATCGAGTGGTTTGTTGGTATTTAATAAATAGTGTTATCATCCGATGTATGGTATCATTTGTTGGATTTTCGGAATTCTTGTCGCGGTATATACTCAACGTTTATAGTTTTGTCGAAAAATGTCAACAACCAAGAAAGTTCCGTCAGGACTAAAGAGGGAGTTTACACACTAACTTTGCGATATGTTTTTATTTTCTCAACTAGGAGAGGAGAACGATATTGTAATTTTGTCACTTGTACGAAGCAACGAAGAAGGCAAAATTGGTTTCTTGAAGATCGAAAATCGCATATGTGTGGCACTGTCCCGCGCCAAGAAAGGCTTTTACTGCATCGGTAACTTGAGCCTGATGACTGAACAGAGCGAGCTGTGGAGCAGGATTGTAGCTGACATGCGCGCGCAAGGCAAAGTGGGCGAAGCACTGACTCTCACCTGTCAGAACCACCCTAAGAATACGATCCAGGCCTCACACGCCCAGGATTTCCGAAAGGCACCTGAAGGAGGCTGTACCATGCCCTGTAACACGCGACTGGATTGTGGCCACGTGTGTGAAAAGGTAATACATCTGTAGAGGGGAGAAGGGGTTCCAGTAACACTTCACTAACTGGTAACTGTGATTATTTAGGGTAATGAAATTAACAGATTTGTATAACACGAAAACAGACATTCTATCTCAGAAAAGAACTGCAAGTAATATCAATGGAATTATTAGAATGTGTGCATACTGCAAATGGATCAGCTCCACTGAATCCTAGACAAACTGGTGAAGCAATTAATCGCTTGAGCACATACAGTTATGCAATGTTCAGAGTTCCTAGTGATCATATGTCATACGGTAATCAGGATCGTAGGAACAGAGCCGCGATCCTGGCAACACTCTTCTGCAATCCCAGCCTTCGCGGCGATCTATTACTATTCTAGATGGCACATCAACTTCATCTCACTGAGCAAAGAAATGCGAATGTTTACGAAACCAATTTTGCAAGGACTACAAAAATAGTACAGAACAACGATGGGAGAGAAATTAAACTAGAGACGGAATTAAAAGCATCCGTACGGCTGTTTTGGTGATTGTGGTGATAAAATGGAACTATCAGTTGCTGCAGAAACTAGGATCTGATCTGGATTGCATAACTGTTATTTTCAGCAACCAGGGCGACCCTACCAATTGTAGCGGTCAATTTGAAACCAGGCTTACTGGACAGCATTTATCCTGCACTTATCTTATATATTGTGCAAAGTGACTCGATAAGTCTTCTTGTTACTTTCATGGAGGTCGCAGACAGTGGCCAAAACTGATTTAGGATGCGTTTGTTTGGGATCATTCCGGAATAAGAACTATTGGAATAAGACGTGCCACCGTTCGCTTGGAAGCTACTCTTATTCTGTGTATTCTGCACCTGAAAAGCAGAATAGCCCGTGTATTTTGGAACAGGAACATTCTTATTCTGGAATATCCTAAATGAACACACTCTTAAATTAGTTTATAGCAATAATATTTTTGAACCTTTTAAAACATTTTTAAATGCGCTGCAGCCTAAATAGGGTTTTAAAAATATTCAACCACTGTACACTCGAAATCTTTTTAATCTATAGTCACATAAGTTATAATTATTTACGTTGGACACGTGTAGACTCTGAATGCAAGCCGTGGCGTTTCACCTATTTGAATTATGGTGGTTATTTCAGAGTTTCAAATAGTTTGCCACTTGTGTCACCACAGGTATGCCATCCGACTGATCCACAGCATCAGGAGTATCGGTGCAAGAAACCGTGTGAGAAGACCTTATGTGAGCGCAATCACAGATGTGCCAAACGCTGCTACCAAGATTGTGGGCCCTGTATGGAACCAGTAGAAAAGCTGTTACCTGCCTGCGGTCATCTTCAAAAAGTTCCCTGTTCTGTGGAGTGTGCTTTATTCTGTTGTCGGGTACCCTGTGAAGAGAAACTCCCCAAATGTAGGCACACATGTCAGGCTTTGTGTGGAGAGAAGTGTACGGAGGAGTGTACAGTTATTGTTTCCAAAAAATTTCCTTGTGGCCACACCAGCGATGTTCAGTGTCATGTGGACCCAAAGGTCACTACGTGCAACGCTCCTTGTGGGTCTCTTTTAAAATGCGAGCACACATGCAAAGGTACTTGGTATAAGCATAGTTGTTTAGTTCATAAGTTAAAACAGGCAATAATTTGTTAATAATTTCTTCGTTAAAACATTTAGATAAAATTGACCAATTCAAGTACTCTACCAAGATCATCTTTAGCAATTCGATATTTAAGTCCACAACAAGAAATTTTAGTAAACGTTTTAACGTTAATCAAAATATTTTGGCTTTTTGCAAGGCCATTATCAAAACAAAGATGACAATTTGAAAACACCGTATCTTATATAAAGTCACAGAAATTCAAGGAAAACAGGTGGTACCTCTTTTTTGGTTTTGTATTTTCTCCGTCTGTTGGCGGAAAATGGATCGAGGACTATTTTGAACCGATCAAAAGTAATAATTTCAAACAGCAATATGCAGCATGCAGCAGCAATATGAAGAACAACAATAACAACAACATGATCAGATGTAGCAGCAACAAAAACGTAACAACAGTGACAGATGCAACAATAAGCAACGTTGTTTCAATTTCAGCATTTTGATTATATACGAATATTCCTTCTAGGTACTTGTAGCCAGTGCAGAAAGGGTCGAGTTCACACTCCGTGCAAGTCAACATGCGGCCGAACTCTCTTCTGTGGTCACATCTGTAAGGTGGCTTGTACTCGCAACTGTCCCCCGTGTGGGGAGGTGTGTGGAAACTCTTGCGTACACAGCAAATGCCGTAACAATTGTGGGGAGCCATGCAAACCATGTAAAGAGAAGTGCAGGTGGAAATGTCGTCACTTTCAGTGCACCAAACTCTGCGGGGAGTTGTGCGAGCGGGAGCGTTGTGATGCGCCGTGCCCCAAGCGCCTCGTGTGCGGCCATCCGTGTATTGGGTTGTGCGGCGAGAAGTGTCCCAAAAAGTGCCGAGTTTGTCACAAAGATGAAGTTACAGAAGTGTTTTTCGGAACTGAAGGTAACATTTTCTTCAATAAATGCTCAGCATCAAACGTTATATTGTTCGTTTCTCTACCTCTTTATTATCTCGGCCATCGATTTTTTCTCCCGCTCCGCATCTCCATCTTCTGTCGTTTGAGCGTGGTTGGCTCAGTCGGTTAGATCTCTGACTCCCAACCAGAAGGTCTCGGGTTCAATTCCCGGCCTTCCCAAGGCCTGAATTTGTGCGACCTTCTTTCGGTACACCGTCCGCGTACAGGGACGTTAAGCCGTTGGTCTAGTATCTCGACGTTCTATCGGGGGACAATAAGAGTAGGGTGATGGTATTGGATGGCCATAGTATCACTTTCTGTATCATAGTCTTGTTAGCCTCCACATCGTTTATCGTATATCAATTTAACCTATATATCTATGTATCAATGTCTATGTCTATATGTCTATCCCCATGTCCATGTGAACATCTATATCTGTGTTTATGTCTACACTTATGTCTATGTCGATGTCTATATCCATGGCCATGTCTGTGTCCGTGTCCATCTGTGCCTATTTCCATATCTATTTCTGTCTCTGTCTCTATCACTTTCTCCGTCTGTGGGTTGGTCTCTATGTTATAGACTTCATTTTGCATAATCTTTGCTTCTTGTTCTCTCTGCATGTATCTAGTGAAAATACGTGCGTATCCCCATAACGTGGACGGAAATGACCAAATATCTGTTTCGTTACAGATGATGAAGACGCGCGATTTGTGGAGCTGTCCGATTGTGGTCACGTTTTCGAAGTAGAAATGCTCGACCAATGGATGGACATGGCCGAGGCAAAGGATGATGGGAAGGGAGTGGACATTCAACTCAAAGGCTGTCCAAGATGCAAAACACCGATCCGAACAAGCCTGCGTTACGGCAACATCGTGAAGAAGATCCTGGCAGACTTCGAGAAAGTGAAGGAGAAGATCTTTCTTTCTGAGCAAGTAAGAAAAGCAAAAGTTGACATACTGACCAACGAACTTGGAACCATCTCTGACACTTTCGAGAACGAGGTTGCCAGCATTGTCATGTTTTTAGCCCAAAAGAGTCTCACATCAGAACAGTTGAATATGGTGGAAAACCAAATCAACTTCTTGATGTTCCTCAGGGAAGTTCTGTTTAAGATCAAAGAGGAGCTTGAAAATCAGAAGTACAAATTTCTTGAGAAGCAGATTAAGATTACGTTGGTGTGTGGTGAGCTCAGGGACCAAGTAAATTCTGAGGTTAACATGGTGATGAAGAAGCGCCAACGATTCAGTGAGCAGCAACTGGAAGAAATTAATGATGAATTGAAGCGGCTCTTGCTGTTAGTCAGCTTCCGGATTGTGGAAACACTGGTCGACGTGCACGGTGTCGCGCTCGGCGTTGCTGATACAGAGAGCATGAATTCCGTTCGAAGCGCTCTGGAATCTGAAAAGCCTATCGGTGAGTATGCCAAGCATCTCCCCAATTACATAAATGATAAAAATTCACAGACACTCCAAATAATAATTTTAGGAGAAATGGAAAAACAGTTTCCAAGTTTCCATCAAGGAGTGGCAACAAGAGTGTGACTGTGCGAATTGGAAGAACAAGAAATAATTGTGGTCACTCGGGCCGAATGACAAGTATTTCTATGGCTAATCAGCGTTCTCCCAAACTTTCACGAATCACTATCAACTTTACAAAATAAATACAGCCACTGCATGAAAAAAAAACATGTTTGCCATCGAGACTCAATCAGGTAATGGTTTTGAACCAATCAGAGAACACGTTATGCCAAGTATTTTTGTAAACTTCAGAAATAAGTCCTCTCCCCCCAAAGTGCACCAGATCTCATTCGCAACCTTACCTCCGATAACAAGTCCTCCCAAAACATCAAATGGTATGTCCCTACAACACGATATTTATATTTGCGCAAATTGCATCCAAACACAAGTACCATACAAACTCAAACCTTTCTTTAATGACACACAATTTGATACTTCTATTAATAAATTCCCAAGAAAAGCCCAAGAGAAGGCTTTTACTGAACAACTGTTAGCCCGGGGCTTATATTTTACATTTAACGGTGTTCTCGCTCTTATTTGCACTGGCTGCATACAGAATCCAGCGAGCACAAACGTTGCATGTTGCGACTGGAGCGCGTGATGAAGGCGTATGTACCACGTGTCGTGTACAGAGAAGTGTCGCGGGACGAGAAGGACATGATTGTCAAGGCCATGGGACTCGCTCAGGGAACCTGGTTTAAATGTCCACAAGGTTTGGCTATATAGTAGTATATAATGTAGTCTCACTTTTTTCATATTTGCCAACAGCTGTGCATGCCTGCGTTGTGTTCGTGTCGGTGTCCGTGTCTGCGTCTGTATCTATGTTTGTGAGTGATTTAGTGAGTGAGTGAGTGAGTGTGCGTCTGTGTCAGTGTAAATGTTCTGTTATTGCAAATTTTATTATATTGATGGTTTTTGAATATGTAAGTAAGTATAAGTAAGTAAATAAATAAATAAATAAATAAGCGCTATGTGAGTGTGTGTGTGTGTGAGAGAGAAAATAATTAAACTGGACATTATATAATTACTGCAAATTGAATTGATTCTATTAAGTCATATTGTAAAGTATTTGTAGCAACTTTTGAAGAACTAGTGAATAGTGTATTTCCGCCATTACTGTTATCCCAAGTTATAATAACCTTTGAATACAGCAGAGAATAGCGCTCTCAGTCCACGACTGCTAAAAATAAATTCACCACAAAGAATTATGGGTTCGAAATGCGGACAAACAAACAAATCATCTTGATAAATCTCTACTTTTTCTGTACTATACATCTTTTAACACACTTCAAGGCGATGTTAAAGTGCGTAAGCGACATCTACAATACATAGAAGGCGTAGCAACAGGTTTTCCTTGTGATTTCCGGTGCATGATGGGATCGATTTGTGGAAAAACGTGTGACGTTATTTAAGTAGCACACTATTCACAAGAGACGGATGGGAAAGAGAGAATGCGCAACTTTTTTTCGTCTCATTTCTTAGTGTCAAAAGCATTTAAAAAGAGTCTGTTTCCTCGCAGGTCATGTGTACTGCATCACCGAGTGCGGCGGAGCGATGGAGGAAGCGAACTGTCCGGAGTGCGGTAGCCGTATAGGAGGACAGCATCATACCCTGAGAGGAGACAATCGTCTGGCTGGTGAAATGGACGGTGCTACTTATGCTGCCTGGTCGGAAATGGCTAACCTGCACAACTTTGACCTTAGAGATTTTCAGTGAGCCTGAAGGCAGTTACTAAACGTAGATACTTTCAACAGGGGTTGCAAGACTCTTACGAGGTCCTGTAGTGTTTCGTTTCCATTTAGTAAGCAGCGAATGTTCATCAAGAAATATGGGTATGTTGAAGACACCGTAATGATTCGAATAAGCGCACTGTCTCGAATAAACCCACTGTCTCGAATAAGCGCACTGTCTCGAATAAACCCACTGTCTCGAATAAGCGCCTTGTCTCGAATAAGCGGACTGTCTCGAATAAGCGCACTGTCTCAAACAAGTGCAGTCTCGAATAAGTACACTGTCTCGAATAAACCCACTGTCTCGAATAAGCGCACTGTCTCGAATAAGCGCCCTTTCTCGAATAAGCGTTCAATTTTTAATAAGCGCACTGTCTCGAATAAACGCACCGTCTCGAATAAGCGCACTTTCTCGAATAAACCCACTGTCTCAAATAAGCGCACTGTCTCGAATAAGCGGACTGTCTCGAATAAGCGGACTGTCTCGAATAAGCGCACTGTCTCAAATAAGTGCAGTCTCGAATAAGTACACTGTCTCAAATAAACCCACTGTCTCGAATAAGCGCCCTTTCTCGAATAAGCGTTCAATTTTTATTAAGCGCACTGTCTCGATATAAATCCCCTTTCTCGAAAAAGGGTCCTGTCTCGATTAAGCGCCCTTAAAATTTAAATCATTGGTGAGGGTTTTAAATCTGGTAAATCGGTGAAATTTAACAAGAGTTTGTGGGCAGACAGCAGCAGACAGGGAAGCCTGTCCATCATGTAACATTAATCATGCATACATTTTCTGTTTGAAAATTTCAATACTTTAGAGATTCATTAGTACCTCGGTTTGTAAGATGTTATTTCAAAATACTTGCTGGTTACCAGTTTCGACTTTAGTTACTTGTTCTATTTTCTGGCATCGGTAAAGTGTTGTCATAAAATTAACAAATTTACGATAGCTTTCCATGGTATGTACGCCACGTTTTTCGTCATCGAAAGATAAATTTGGCTTGGGAAACATTTAAATGCGCGAGTACAGTGGTGACCTTAGTGACCTTAAGCAACCAGGACGGCAACGGCTACGACGACGGCTGCTGAAATTCTACTTTCTCGTTTTCTTTTTTCCTTTGTGTATTGTCCATTCGTTTTTATTGTAACTTTGTGTGAAGAAGCGCGAATTATATGAAGCTGAAACCTGAGTTTTGAAGCCAGACTAATAACAGGATATTTTCTATTTCCACGTTCACGTTGTCTACAAGACCCAATATGTGCGCTTTTCATCTCATATTTCTGAAGACGGCGGTGAACAGGTGGTCAGCTGGGCACATTCCAACGTGCAGTTTATTGTATTCTGTAGTTAAAGCTTTTGTTCTTTGCCGTCGTCGTCGACGTTGCCGTCGTGGTTGCTTAAGCTCCCTCTTGACCTCTAGTTGTGGCCCGTACAGTGAAAGCAACCATATGTCAGAAGTTGACGAGTTACTGGTATCAGACCGAGTATGCATTTGGCCACACAACATTCGCACACAAGTTTCATAATACGATATGCCATTTACATTTAAGGGACTAGACAGAAAGTGCTGCAATTATTTTATTCTAGGGTAATTCCAATAGGGTATTTTATGTTTGGAATCAATACAGTTGCTTTTTAAAAGCATTTTAGAGAGTTTTAATGTGATTTTTATATCTCATGTTTAATACACAATTGTTATTATATTCATATTTCTCTTGTGGAATGCCTGGTTTTAGAGGTGAAATGTAACAATAAATTGCCATGTCATTGGCATATGTCAAATAGGTATCCTTTGATGTTGTATTGATTGACCTGGATTCATGGAAGAAACCGTTTTAAATTACCAGTTATTAAGCGCCCATTTCCCACCAAAAGTTGCAATAATATCACAAAACATCGGACAGCAAATATCTTGTGTCACACTTCCACAAACACTCCCCAGTTCACTACATATATAATTTTACGCCACACCCAAACCTTTGCCTTTCTCGGCTCCAAACCAGCAAAATAAAGGGACGGCTTACAGTCTATTTTCAGGTAATCAAAACATCTTAAGGAGAGCCCACTTTCTCTAACCTTACCTTGCCACAGACAAGTATCGCCACTTCCAAACACCTCGTTTCCTGGTTTATCCATAACAATGATGATGATGATGGTGGTGACGATAATGATGATGGTGATGATAATGATGGTGATGATGGTGGTGATGATGAAGATGATGATGATGACAATGATGATGATGATGGTGATGAAGAAGATGATGGTGATGATGATGACGGTGATGATGATGGTGATGATTATGGTGATGGTGATGATGACGGTGATGGTGATGATGAAGATGATGGTGATGATGATGGTAATGATGATGATAATGATGATGATGATGGTGATGATGGTAATGATAACGCTGATGATGATGTTAATGATGATGTTAATGATGATGATGATGATGGTGATGATGATGATGATTGTGATTATGATGATTGCTAGTGTTACTAACAAACTTGAAAAAGATGCAAGGCTGATTGGACGGTTTGAAATTTGTGCGTTGCCCAATATTTCGGCTCGGCAAAACGAACCTTCATCCACGTCTGTTTATATCAATCAAAATCCAACAACTAAGACTGCGCGTGCGCATTAACCTCGCACTACTTTCCTGTGACTTTCCCTAGCAACGCTCCTTAGAAACAATATGGCGGGCAAATGTTAAATAAAAACAATGGTTCATTAAGAAGTGTTCCCATTATAGATGACAATAAATTATTACTGTATTGATTGACTGTAGTATTGTCACCCTTTTTATTGATTTGTTGGGGTAATATAGGGAGAAACGGCGTGCAGGAAGCCATTATTTGCTATCGCGTGATCGTGTTTGCGAGCAACTTTGCTGACAAAACTGCGAGTTCAAAAGCGCATTGTAATTCTCTCGAAGTTTTCCCGGAATTATCAACATGCTACAACTAAGAAATAGCATGTGCGACAGTGCTTGCAATTTTCCATTTTCTGCTGACCTCTATAATATTAATAAACGGACTTGCTTTGCAATGGGGACTTTTGGCCTCGGGAAAATGTTACTACTTCAGCTTTGTTTACGTGATCAATTTCTGCAGCGTGACACAAATCGGGGCCAAAATAGCACCCAGTGCCAATCACGTAGAAAATTTGTAACGGCTCTGCCGTATATGTGGCGATATTTTTAAAACAAGGGTCTCTTACGAGATTAATAGGTTTGAAGCTAATATTTACAATTGTTTTGGAATATCCTGTAAGACCGAAGATCCCCAAATTTTCCCAGAACGTTTCTGTAACACTTGTTACCGAACAATGACAAAATTCGAGGCAAAACAAGATAATGCCAATGGAACAGGATTGCTTGGCATGCAGCAGAGCAAAGGAGCTGAGTAAAGGAGGGAGAAAAAGAAAGACGCCAAAGAAGTACAGAGCAACTGATCACAAAAAGATAACGAAAACACAAACACTACAGCTGAAAAGGTTAGGTTTGCCTACAATCTTGTTGTAGGCAAACCTAATGTTGAAATCATCTACCTGTCCCCTGCAACAGACTGAACCATCAATCCATCTGCAGCAGCCTCAGCCACAACCACTTGTTCCTCGCCAACCACTAGTAGTTCCCCAGAATCAGCCTATCCATCAACAACATGCAGTCTCAACCATCTTCCCCTTAAAAGCAGCCAGAAGCACCCACCCACCAGCAGCAATCCATCCACACCCCCAAACACTGCAACAGCCATTGTTCTATCACCCAGAAAAAAACCAACAGCCAGGGACTTGTTGTCACTTTCGATTGGCCAGTCTCTACCTCCAGTCATCGAAGAGCTCTTAAGGAGCGGTCATTATTTATGGGAAGGGG
>JANVCK010022234.1:7394-21738 GCA_026546655.1 Epizoanthus illoricatus | reverse complement strand
CTCATAGAAATAAGAACAAAATTAAGAACAATTTAAGGCTGAAATCACCAAAAAATTAAGAACAATGAGCCTCGGCAAAATTTACTGGTTCTTAAAAAAAAGCGTGTACTTCGGCGAAGTTGGGGCCTGGCGCGAGCTAACTCAGTAACTGTATCTATAGCTAAATGCTACACTCCAGTTTCATACTATACTACGCATCTCTTGTTTGCAGCAGCAGCAGCAGCAACAACAACAACATTAACAACAACAACAACAACAACAACCTATTTACCCATGTGAACAACTAGGAGTAGAGATACCCGTTAAACACGCCCGTGCATATAGATTGCAACTACAGTAAAAACATATATGATTATATATCATTATATGTTCTATGCTCTAGCACAAAAATTTGCGCTCTCGCTATAAAAATATGAGAGCCCTGCTCTCGAACATCAATTTAATCACACTCGATCTGATCAAGATATGTGCGGCCAGTCTTGTGAAGTACTTACTTGTTTCGCTCTGAGCCAGAGCCAGAGTGAGAGTTTTGCCTTGTGTTTTGTGCATTAGTAGAACAAGAACAACGGCGCTCTGGATAATAGGCCACAGCTTTGTACTTGGAGTCATTCTAGAATATAGAAACATTTTAAAAATGTAACACTGACCTTTTATTAAAAAAATGAAAAAAAATGTTGGTCTATCTTTTAAATATTTCTTGTAGTCTATTATAGAATTAAATCAGTTTCACTCAGCAACGTATAAAGTATCTCGCCGAAGTGTCCATTTCACCATTTGAAACAATTCATGAGAAATGAATGATTTTAGGTTTCAAGTTCTGTAGTGGAAACAAAACTTTTCAATACAGTAGATACACCGACGCTCTTTGTGACTTTCTCCCCACAGGATATGAAGCCCCGCATTTACCATGGTTGAAATTTCAAAGTTTAAACAGTTTCTGTTTGGTATTATTATATTTTATTGTTCTACTGTATCTCAGTTCAGTATTTCTTGAGAAGCTGCCTTCTGGATATCCATATAAGGTAGTAGAATAAGTTCAAATGTTTACAAAGTATTAAACAATGGACCTTAAACAACTTCTGAAATATTCAAGGGTATAAGGAATCCGCTAGTTTCTAAAAAATACTAGGATTTCAAGTCGGCGACTAGGCCAAATGAGGGGATTGATCAACTAAAAGTTGATATGTTATGTTTTGCGCAGCGAGGATGGAAAATTTGAGCTGACCTTTTAAGCGCGAGACCTTCGTTAGAGCAAAGACGGTTTAAAATATCCTTATTTGATTTGAGGCTATTACAGTCTTTGTGCACATATATGTGTGGTAGACTGATTGAAGCTTCTTAGATCTCGACTAGGGTTACATGTAGTGAATGTGCTATTCTGAATCATAGTTCTCTAAACTGAGTTACTTTATTTCTTGTTAATATAGGTGTATGTATGTTTTCGTAATTCGTACAGCGCGCGTGGCTTCGTGCTTGTGGCCGGAAGCATAGTATGTGTATGATTAATGCTTTGATTTAATTTCATTAAAAATTTTCAAGCGCTTAAAATTACTTTGTTCAAATCATCATTACAACGAAATCTAAAATTCCTGAACAAACGAGTCAAACCATGTCATCTCATGACAATACTAGATTGATCAAAAACACTACTCTTCGTTTTCACTTTTGAACATCTCTTATCAAGAATATGTTTACTATTTTTACAACAATACAATGCATGATGTCGTATTTTAAGCAAGAATGATCAAGACAATAGCTGTATATTGTATCGACGAGCGGCCCCGGCCATATCAAAAACAATACTATCATATAACGCATACGGCCAGTATACGAGACTATGCAGTGGTTGTAAACTGAACAGAATCCAAATACAATTTTGCTACTTGATAGGATATCTTGCGCAGAGGATGTTGATTCTGCCCACACACCGTTATTTTAATCGTGAAATATAGCGTGGGAAGAGTATGGACCGGGTGGGTTTGGTGCATAAGTACAATGAGCCGGATATTGTGTCACTGCAGTATCGAGCTGCTTGGATTAAGTTCGTTAAAACGTTGTAAAATTCAGTCAGTGTATTTATTTTAAGTTATATTTCAAGTTTTACAATTTAATTTATTCGTGTACAGACTCGTAGTATCTGTACATTTTCATTACAGATAATATTTGCTTCATATATACATTTCCTACAAGCAAAAGTCATATATCAATTTAGAAACACTCAGAAGCCTCAGGGCCCAATTATTTGATATTGTGGGGTGAGAGTGGAGGAATTTGGGAATATAAGAATTTGGGAATATAAATTTGCAAGATCAAAGCATGCGAAACATTCATTTGAGGGAAATACAAGAAAAGAATTTGCAGAACAAATTTAAAAAAAACAAATATTTGCAAGCAGATCATTCTTTCAAACACTCGCTAAAAATAACAAAATAAATAATTTTATGATAATTTATTGGCTATCTTTTTGTGAGATTTATCATCAAGAAAGAAGTGTTCTTTATTGGTGAACTGACCTCAAAGAAGGTAGAGGAAGGGCGTTGTTATATAGGATGTCCAAGTCAGATTTATATTTGCCTCTTCTGGGCACGAATATAACAATTGTATTGAAAACGGAATCAGATATGCTATCAAATTTGAATTTAATGATTAATTGTATAGCATGATTAGAGGAGATAGAAATTTAAATATAGATTATTAGAACGGAGAACTTTTATTTCCAGAAATATGTAACAGGATGGCTGCTTTGAGTAATGCGCATAAAAGAAACGTCGAAAATGACCAAGATATAAAGTTAAGACTTTAAAACTACTTTCTCCACATTGAAATGTATGTAAAGGCTGCAAGTTAAAATGTTATAAAATGTTGCTACACAAACGCTTTCGATAAACACATCAGGTGAACTCCAGCTGAAAATATGACTGTGACTGGCTATAATAATTTTTCAATCAATCTCTATTCTCGATTGATAAATCACGAAGAAGAAAATTATCAAGATATATTTACTATTTAGGGCTTGCCAAGAAAACGGAAGGAAATGATCTCTGATAATGAAGTATTTGAAAGGAAGCTGGAGGAAGCTACCTATCCATTTAATAAATACTTAGTCTTTATAAATCTTTTACAAACAGACCACTGATTTGTACTATCTAGTAGTCACCATAACTTGAACGCTTTCTCTTCCGCATTTATTGTTGAGTTCAAATGACGCATTGACAAAAGTGTTTTTGCAATACATTGTGCAACTGTCAAAATTCTCCGTTTGGTTTTACAATTATTATTTCAATGAGATCGTCATATATTTGCTTAATTTGGAAGTGTTATTTGAGTAATTAATCACAAACCTGTGCGTTTGCTTAAGTGATTTATATTGGCTTAGATATAGCAATGAGAACGACAAGCCAGTTTTTTTTCAATTCTGCGTTATTTCGTACAAGGCTTATGGTCCTGTACCAAAGAGAGAAGATTTATATCCTTCGTTCCTTGTGCGGCCGAACACTGATTCGACCACGGCGTTCAGTCCTAAACTTAGAGTAGAAATATAGCAATGGCACACATTGAGTAAGTAACTAGCGCGCTTTCGGTACGATACGTATTGCAGTATCGCTGACTTTGAGGAGGAATATCTGGTCAGTTATACCTCTTTTTTCAAGCAAAGGTAGTTGCTGCTAAGAATAAAGAAAACAAAACACCAAACAAGGAGTGGGCAGAGTTGTGTCAGTACTATGTGCATGCATTGCTAGCCGTAATCCTGAACAGACTACATTTCTGACTAGCAGCAAGGTCAAAAACTTTTACATTGATCTGTTTCTATCTAAACCGGCAACTAAATGTTCAATAAAAAAAAGGCACATACCTCTTAGAAACGTTTTCTTTTACGCGACTGATAGCGACCTTTCGGTTGGGAAGTTTACTTCAAAATTACGTGTTTTCTAATTCTATTTCAGTTTTAGTATAGTTTTAATTTGTAGTGATGACGTCAGGCTATAAGATCTGAGCCGGGTGTTTTTTGATTGGCCGAAACTAAATACTATGAAAGCAAAGTAATTAAATAGCTACATTGTAGCCTCGTCCCCAGGCATCCTCCAAATTCTTCGCTCCGTCCACCTGGTTACCAAGCTCTTTCAAAATGGCGGACACTGAAGGCTTCGCCAGGCATCTCGCTCGGGGCCTCGCTTGCCGTGACCCTTAGTAACCGCGCCGCACCGAAATAACCGAGCAGATGCCTGGGGACGAGGCTAGCTGCATTGGAGAAAGACACACACTCACCCACATACGTGCGCGAGCGCAAAAACAAAGAGACTGGCATAGAGAGTCGTGTATATACTGACATGATCTTCAAACAAACGAGGCCAGAAACTTCAAGTTGGCATTTTTTACTACCAATGCAGCTAATATATCGATATTAGCCCAAAAAAGAACAAAAATAGGGGAAATATAGAAATCAGGTTTTTTTGGAGTAACCTTTACATTGGTAAACATTTAAAACAATCTACACAAGAGATTATTTATTAAAGCAGTGTATATTGACTGGCTATTAACATTTTGCCAATGGACAATGGGGACGTGTGATGTTTTCGTTTTAGTAAAATCATGGCGGTTACATAAAATATTCATTTTTCATTCAAATTATTTACTCTTACCCCCTATCCCACCCACTGTTTATTTAATTCAGCTTATAATTATGGAAACTGTTGCACCTTTTAAATAAACATGTTGTGTTAGCTTGTGTTATTCATGACATGTAAAATGCTAGATATCTACTTCTAAATTCATACAAATTATGACTAAAGAAACTCCCCGATGGAATGTTATAGAATGCAGTGTATATTTAAACAACTTTTCTCAAGGAGGGGGTGGGTCATGTAATTGTGAGCCCCTACCCAGGGGTGGGTCAGCTCACTTTGAGCAGAACTGAAGGGGTGGGTCACCAGCTTTTGAGCCGCCACTTTTCCAAATGCTCCGGCCAACCCCCCCCCTGTACTTTTTGACCAGTCCCTAAGCTGTAAGGAAGTAAATAATACAAAGAGATAAACAAGATATTCATAACAAACTCCATGCACTTCGTAATTGAGTATTAAACATCCATTCAACAACTATCAGATTCGGTATTCGCTTGTCGTCATAACGTATAATAAAATACATGTGGAAGTCACCCTGAATCGGTTAAATTTATCTTGTTACTTTATTTACCACATCTGATTGATCAATTTTTCTGAATTAGAAATACCATGATGGTGCTTGCGTGGACGTATATAGTTCCTTTGAATCCATGTCAGGCCAAACTCGAAAATTTCCATCAGCTCAATTCTGTGAAATATGACCAAATGTCATCAAATAAGCAGCTAAAATCGATGAAAACATTTTTTAGTGTAAAACAGAACAAATTAAATGATTCAGAATCAAAATCCAAGACAGCACCGTGCTCAGATATCACGATTGCTATAACCATAGAATGGTGTGGTTTGGACAGTTTACTACGACGTCTTAATTTAAACGTTTTTCCTTTCATCGCTCTTGGTGATACCTTCTTGCTATTCCAAGATATCAAATCTAAATCAAACCAATTTTTAGTTATAATTACGAAAATACGATATAATGGCCCTGATCACGTTAAAGAACCATTACCAACTATGCTCTGCGCGCCTTTGTTTTTGTTTTGATTCGTGATTAGTGACCGTAACACGCAGTAAAGTTACAAATGCAGTTTACTTGCATTCTTAAAAATAGGAAGTATCTATCCTATACCTTCATCCTGTTGAGATATTGATTATTTATTGATTACAAAAAACTTTCCTCGCTCACGATGGCAATTTAGCGGCATTCTAAAGTGATCCTCGGCTGTTTCAACAAGTTAGGCCCAAAATGTTCATTGAACATAAATTGTTTTATGTCCATAGCAGAAAAGCAATGATGTTGTCCCGTAAGAGTGTAAATCGGTATTTTGTGAGGGCTATTTGGCTTGTTTGAATTTCTCGCGCACCGCCATCTTGAAATGTGACGTGTACGGGTTATAGTACCAGGCCCCACTCTCTTTCATTGTCATTTTATTCAGTTTAAAGAGTGGGACCTGGCAATGCAACCCGTACACGTCACATTAAAAGATGGCGGTGCGCGGGCAATTCAAACGAGCCAAATAGCCCTCGCCAAAATACCGATTTTCACTTTTAAGGGGCTAAGAATAATTAAAAAGGTATACACTGTGGGGAATAAAACTGTTTACAACATGTCGTGATATTCTCGCTTTCTGATTGGTTGAAAACCATCGTCTACAAGAGTACACACCACCACTGCATACGCCACCTAAATGTATCGCTCGTAAACAGCCGGCACGTTTGACTATTTCAGTTTCTTGTTGTAAAAAACAAATGCACAATAGGTTTCCGTGGTATGTGCTCTTATATTATAGACCACGTTTTCCACCATCTCATGGTCAAAATTCGTTGCGGATTCAATCGGCTGGCGCCTTGTGAATCCACAGCATTTCGACCATTCGATGACGGAACTTACCCCTCCCCCACTTCAATGTCGTTTTATGGTCACAGCCGCTTGTATCGACTAACGGAAGTGCGTTTTCAACATTGATCAGGGGAGGGAAGGGGAAATAATGCTGAAGTACTCTGTAAAAAAAGCGTTCCAGCACTTTTGGCGAGGATTGTCAAGAGGGAGTTTGAGGAATTTTTCTTCTAAAACGCGAAGCTTTTGACTAATCAGATAGAGACAGATAGATAGATAGATAGACAGACAGACAGACAGACAGACAGATAGACAGACAGACAGACAGACAGACAGACAGATAGATAGACAAACAGACAGATAGATAGATAGACAGACAGATAAACAGATAGACAGACAGACAGACGGAAACTCGAGAGTAAACGAAAGAGGACTGTGATCTATATATTGCAACTGGACCTCAACTTACGAAGAGCTAATAATAAGAGCAAAGATGACTAGCTTACATGAGAGAAGATTACAAGACATTGCCATCTTCATGTACAAAATTAAGTACGAGCTACTACCTTAGAACTATTTTACAATAAAACATCGTCATGATTTTTATATGCCTAATTTTACTAGTGTACACTACGGCAAACACTCGCTATATATAAGGTATTTTGGACCAGCATTATGAAGCAAACTGTCAAAGAATGAAAGGAGCGCAACAGCATTACAAAGTTTTAAACACTCCAAGAGAGTTAACGACTCTTTTCCAGATTAATAGTTGTAAAGGCTGTAACCTGTGCCACGATTAATTACAAAAATAGTACTATCTATCTACAGATGGATGGATGGATGGATGGATGGATGGATGGATGGATAGATGGGTGGATGGATGGATGGATGGATGGGTGGATGGATGGAACGATGGGTGGATGGACGGGTGGAACGATGGGTGGATGGATGGATGGGTGGGTGGGTGGATGGGTGGATGGAAGGATGGATAGGATGGATGGATGGGTGGATGAGTGGATGGATGGATGGATAGGTGGGTGGATGGAAGGGTGGATGGATGGGTGGATGGATGGAAGAATGGATGGATGGGTGGATGGACAGATAGATAAAAAAGTTTGCCTCTTACAGTTAGAAAAGCTGAATTGCAAGCAACTTTACGAGATAATAAAATACTTACAATACAATAATAAAAATATAGAAAAAGTTACTAAAACTATAGTGTATGTACAAATGTATTATAATAGTGGTTCAATCGGCTGATATAATTTGACTGAACTAGGGATAAAAGTATTTAGAAACCTGTCGTTGTAACTTGCGACGTGTCTACTTGACAGGAGTTGGGCCAACTTGTGATCAGGATTTATGGCTCTCTCTGTGAATAGCTTAAAGCAAGCTTCAGCTGGTCTGGAACTAAGTTCACAAATCACTGGTCTCCAGGCTGCTTTCATACTTCTCGCCCGGAAATATGATTGACAGCAGAACCCGCTTTTGTACTCGCTCAACGGCTTCAGACAAACCTGTGCTGGCAAGGCACAGTGGCAAACCTGACAACTGTCCTCTAAAACTGGTCTGACACAAGTACAATAGAAAGTGATCATGTCACTGAGATACAGGAACTCTAGCACGTTTGAGTTGAACAATATAATAAATTCGCTTATTTACTCTCTTGATAATCTTTATTATATTTAGCGCAGAAACGAATGTTTTAAATGTGCAGATTATTGAACCATTTGCTGATTAGAGCAGCACACCAAATTGACGTCACAATGACGTTTTATCCAAAAATAGGGTATTTTGGACACAATGACGTTATTCCTTCTCAGCTCGACACTAGAACAACACTAGCTCCATACTAGCTCCACACTACGTCGACACTAGTGCGACGGCAGCTCGATACTAGCTTCATTTCTTTTCATTTCTTTATTTTGCCACAAATTTTATACAGAAAAGGAAATACAAAAGTAACGAGTGGCAAGGGAACCCAAAAAGAAACCATGAGGCTTAAAAAAGTTTTGGACTCCTCATCAGTTTTTATTAGAAAGCAGAATAACAGAGGTAGTGGCACGGAGTATGAACTTTTTAATGTATTGAGATATTAGTAGGAGTGAAACAACATCATAATGGTGCCACGATACAAAAGCAACGGTACGAACGGGCCAGACGTTCATTATCGCAATATTAACCAGGAAAGTTGCGGACAGCAATAACTGGTTGTGTACTGAGAAAGATAGTTGGGTATTAAAAACAAATAGGTTACTGCAAAACCAGCTGACTTTCTTGTATGTCTCTTCAGTCTGAGAAACACAATTCCACAATTCAAGATGCATCCTTTGGCTTATATCATTGATTAAAGTTATTGGCTTTCTTTACCCAAACGAAAGGGCATAGACGTATCCAAACATTTCTTTGGAGTTACTTCCAATTGTATAAAATACCCCATTCTGATATAGAATAACTCCGCTAACAATTAACACGCGCAAACGATATCTAACCTACACCGTCGAAATAGTATAGTACTATAATATCTTCACATTATGGCAATATTAATATATTCGCATGCCAAATGCCACACCATAACCATATTTTAAAAATACATTCGCACATGACATGTCACACCACTGCAACGTAATACATTCACACGTTGAACAGTGAGTGAGCGAGCGAGCGAGTGTGTGATTGAGTCAGTGAGTGTGTGTGTGTGTGAATGAGCGAGTGAGTGGGTGGGTGAGTGAGTGAGGCAGTGAGTGAGTCAGTAAATACGGGTTTATCGTCAATCCTTGCTGCCGGTTGAGCTGAATTACGAAAGACGCAGTTCACGAGGTCGAACCGGAAGCACGTACAAGGCGCCTTTGGCAGCTTTACAGTCCATGTGTGACTTGCACGTAGCACAACACCGGCATTCCTTATCGACAAGTGTGCTGGTTCATTTAAGTCCTCCGATACAACGTCGAGAGACTAGACCAACGGCCTAACGTCTCTGCGCGCGGACCAAGTGGGGATCGAACAATCAATTCACTGACGTGACGTGTTCTTTCGTCAACTGAACGAAGGAATAAATGGCGGCCAAAGTCACTTGATCACCACTTACATCACGTGATATATGCATGCTATTCCCAGTCCCCTACAGTTTATCTATGGAGAAATGAGACTTTATAGTGATCTACTCCTCCCTTCCCTCAAGAACAAACTGAGTATAAGTACATATATCCCATTAGTACTCGTCAGCACTTCCTTCTGAATCACTAACTTTGTGTCCTACTTTGTGTCCCCAAATTAGCAGAAATGCTAAATCTTACCAGACACGTAAATAAAGTTTATTGTTATTATTATTATTATTATTTAATCACGCAAAGAGCACAACTACATCATTACAAAATAGTTTGAGACACAACTCTTTATTTCCAACTAGCTATGATATATTACTGGAAACAAACAAAGAAAAGAACACCATCGAAAACGTATCCATATCTTATGATAATTGTATTCAAATTCTATTCTGACTAGATACATGTTAAAACCATCAAGCGCTGCTATTCATTGTGAGAAGTCAAATGTGTATGCAAAACTCAATCATATCCTGTACCGTAAATAAACTGAAAAGTGAGGGTGCTTACCACTTCTTAGGAGAGCAGTCAGTTGTCAAATGGAATGGGGCATCAGTGTGTCAGTGAGTGAGCTTTGTACTTACTACTTGTGCTGCAGACCAACTACACCAGGCCTGTTACAGGCAGCAAGCACAGTTAATTAGGACTCCGTCCATTTTACATTAGTTACACGTACATCCTATCGCTAAGGTAGCTATTCGAACAAAACTGTGAACTTTCTGTTTGTGTCAGTGAGTGTGCTTTGTACTTACTACTTATGCTGCAGACCAACTACACCAGGCCTGTTACGGGCAACAAGTACAATTAATTAGGACTCCGTGCATTTTACACGAGTTACATGTCCTATCGTTAGAGTGTGTCAGTGATTCTTTACTCCTGGCCTGTCTTGTCACATACTCGCTGTGCTTTGAAGTCTGGCTTGACGGCTTCACTCAAGGTCTTGGCATACATATCAAGGCGGGACGTCATCTAATACGGTAAGGATTTGGAAAACGCAACTCGTAAGACAAAAACAGTGTTTGCAGCGACAAAAACGCAAAGATTAAAAAGTGAATATTACATTTTTATATCCTTAACTGGGCCCAGTTGCTCGAAAGTAGGTTAACTTTAACCCAGGGTTAGACCAAATTTCAAATTGAAATTTCTTCGTCTAGGAATACGTAATCCGGAGCTTATAAATTATTGTCGACATAACAGAGAAACCCAGTTGCATACGTCCAACCTGACAGCCCAAATCTGTCTATATGGAAGTAAACCAAACTGCGGGTTAAAATTTTAACCCTGGGTCAAGGTTGACCCACTTTCAAACAACTGGGCCCAGGCCTTTTTCTCGAGTGATGGCGATCTACCCCTCCTCCTTAATTATGCTAGAGCAATTGGGAGAAATCAGACAGATTTGTTGGTGAGCTTTGGCAGAACTTGTGAACGTTTGTTCAAAATATTAATCAGCTCTAATCACAAATTTCGCCACATAATAAATTTACGAAATGTTAATTTTAGTTAAACGTTCGGTAAAATACTTCTCCAATACCAAACGTATACATCAACGTATGCAATGTGTTTCAAGCGTGGTTATCAAGGAAAACGGTGCCGTATTTTCCAATTTTATGAAGGCTTCTCGGGGATCAGGGGTTGGCATTTTGAGATTTCTCACTCTTGAGACTGGAAATTGGCATGGGATTAGAGACGTGGTGCAGTGGCTTAGCGGTAACGGACAAAATGGTTACTGCCACTTCGTCACGTCCTTGGTGGTTCAAATAAAGACACATTACATTTATTCTTACAGTCCTTCTCTCCACCCAGGTGTATGGATGGGTACCTGGCAAATTGTTGGGGGAAACCCCGACAAAATACTCAGAGGTAACCCTTGCACTGGCCTAGCATCCCATCCAGGGGGAGTAGTAATACTCTCAGTCGCTTCATGTTACAGAAACCGTAGTTTAATAAGCGCTAGTACTGATACGCCACACTGGCGTCTTCAATCCTTGAAGAGGATTACTTTTGATTACTTTTTACTACTCACGGTAATGCAGGGGTTAGCTCCAAATTATTTACCGAAACATTTTAGCATTCTATCATTTATGCTATGGCTAAATGCTATTACTAGTTTTTGTTCCTTACTAAAATGTTATTATCTAATTATTATTATTACTACTATTATTATTACTATTATTTTTTAAAATCAGATGTCTTAGACTTGTTAGAATAATTTGCAGCTGAATTTAAATCTAACTGCTACATTTTAAAAATTCTCTACGTTTACCTGAAATCCCCATTTGTCTTTGATCTGCCTGCACAAGTTGAGGTCCATCTCAGCTATAATCAACCCGTCCATGACACGTGATAAACCCTTACGTGAAAGACATTAAAAATTCAATATGGACGTATCTGATATGGCTTCACGATGTTATTGCTTGTGTTGTTAGAGACTGCCCAAAAACCAACCCAGGTACATAATTTGGTATGCGATTTGGGATTGAAAAGGGAGTTCGTTCGCACACCCTGAACCCCCCCCCCCCCACCCCTTAGCATCACCCTGATTTTAGCAACCGATTTATCACATCTTATTCTCCACACAGTCCCTCAGTAAACATTATCCATCAAAGGCCAGTTGTCTACTGGGCATTATTTCTGCTTAAGCACCATGATTACTGAATTGAACTCCTTTCCTGGAACATTGTTGGAAAATCTGAAACAGCAAACGGACATTTCTAGACTAGTTGCAAAGAATGGAAAAACGGCATACTACAAAGGTAACGATGCTATATTTTTCAAATTATTGCGGTGCAATAATTTTGACACGTTCTCACCGCTAAATTTATGTTTCAAAGTCTTTGGTTGCCTCCTGGTATGTCAGAGTTAAACTCTGCTGATGATCATATCGATCGAAAACATGTTCACATCCCATTCTAAAGAAATTACACTGGAAATTCAGTTCTACAATGGTGTAACATTATACTGGTACATCCCAGAGAACATGGGTACATCCATAAAAACTTTTTGAAAAACATTAATCAGTAATAATAAATACTTGATAAATTATTATGGTAAATACTTAAACAAATCGAGACAGTGATAAACTACTATGTTGTTCTTATCACTTGCACTTCAACTAGCATTGCACAAAACTGAAACAAACATTTGTCCCAAAATGAAAGCATTGTTCTAAACCTACTACTCCTACTGTAAAGCATACCGGTGTCCGGCTCCCATCTGGAGCAGCAACATAACTTGAACCTGCAAAAATATATAGCAAACCAAATTAGGAATAAACAAAGCCCAGTACACTTTTTGTATCCAATCACGACCCCAACCACATTTTGAGTATTCTAACCAATTGCATAACTGTTTAAGAACTCTGCATCCACAAAACGTATCGAAATACTATACAAATCACAACTTTGCCTGCAGCAATCCTCTCTTTTGCTCTGACAAAGGGCTCAGTCTCAGTATTTGGCCTTCTCACTGGCATAGTAGAATATTCTCGCTACTTAGGTGCTGTTTTATTGACCAACGTATGGCTGACTCAGCCAACAAGGAAACATCAAATATATGGAAATATATGGAATTTGAATAAAGATTGATATGCAACTATCCATTTATCATTTGAAACAGGATCGTGGTCCTCCAGACCATGTAAAATGTAGATAATTAATAAGTTAGAATACAATGTGTTGTGATCTGAAATGTGGCATTTAGTGATGTAACAAGGTGTTACCACCGATCCAACTGGTTACAGCCCTGATGCGGTTCATTGCGGATTTATCTGCGAATGCTCTCTTGCTCTATATCAAGTACATGTAAATATCTAACTCACCATAGAAATGTCCAAAGTCTTTGTGTGCTGGAAATAAAAAAAACATGTGACATCAAATGACACACTTCAGGTAGAAGTAGGGACTTTATGTAAATGACACACTTTACTTTAAAATACTTCACACAAATCACTAGAGGATTCTACAGTAGCTGTTGTGACTGTTAAAGAATGGGACGAGTATGTATGAAAGCCATCCGCTGGTCTTTGGCTTTTTCCTAAAGGACTATCAGCAGGTGAAAATACGTAACTTGCATCAATTCATTTCTGTGCTAAACTCGATAAAAATTATCCAGAACAGAACAAGTGATTTTGAGTTAAAGTGCAGGATGATACAGAATTATGTACTTTCGCCTGATGGTACGCCATGTCAAGAAACCTAGATGTGTCATACATGCATCTCACAATTGTAGAGTTTGATTAAACACTGACAATTATGCATGTTACAATTACAGTTTTGTTTGCTGATCCAGGTTGACCATTTTCCAACTTTGGGATTTGAACATCTGGCAGTCAGCATAAAAATTTTGCCCCCCAGGGCTTCCGTCCTCCTTTTTGGCCATAATTTGCAAAACTATTGGAGTACAACATTCTTTGCCCCCTCTACTAATTCCCCATCCTACTTCCTATAAATAATGACCACTCCCCAAACTGCCTTACAACCTGTAACAGAGGAGTTCAATACCTGGCTTGCCATCTCCGGATGTGAATTCATGATCAAAATGCTCCTGTAAGGCAAACAAACTCTTGTAAACAAATCCAAAATACTTCTGAGCATTTGGTAATTATCCTTTGGCATCAGGTCATTACCTAAACTTCAAAGACCCTTGTCTAATCTCTACTCTTCATCTCACGTTCCTCTTGTACCCAACCCTGTCAGACCCTACAGCTTTATTACCCTTGTCTAATCTCTACTCTTCATCTCACGTTCCTCTTGTACCCAACCCTGTCAGACCCTACAGCTTTATTACCC
>JANVCK010022233.1:0-32445 GCA_026546655.1 Epizoanthus illoricatus | reverse complement strand
AAAGTATTCAAATTTGATATTTCTAAAATTGTTGATTTTAGTTTGCGTTGCGGACAACACAGCCATGCTTCGTATAAAGGTGTCAGCGCATAACTTGGACTTTCTTATAGCCCGGGTACAAAGAAAAAATATGGTTTCAGGATTCCTTATTAGTTATACAATTAGATACGATATAAGACGCGCTCAGATTGGTCCACTGACATCTCTCTTCGGTGTGACAGCAAGTGACGTCATATTCCTTTTCCTATTCCTATATTCTTCAGAAAACTATCATGGACTCTCGTGCGCTCTTATCAACAAGATAGCCGATGAAAGTTTTTGCTCATTTGATCGGCAAAGTTGAATGAGAGTTGTATCAGAATATATCCAAAATTTCTGGTCGACTGTCATCAACTTTCATGTAAGCCATGATGCATCTCTCATTCAACTCTCGACCAACTCTCATTCAAATCTCGACCAACTTTCCATTAACTCTCGACCAACTCTCCGTGCAACTTCTGTGCAACTCCTGTGCAACCCTCATTCAACTTTTGTCCAACTCTCATTCAACACTTGAGCAACTCTCATCAACTCTCCAGGCAGTTGTTGTGCAACTGTCATTTAACTCTCACCCGTCAGCTCTCATCGACTATCCTGCTTGTTTGATCCGTCCTTAAGATAGGGTAGCTGTTACTTACCGGAATGTTGTTGCAGTCCTTTTTATATCCGTTCACTCCATAGCCGACGTCTGTCATGTCAGAGTTGAGCAGTATCTTGTCGTCAGTTGTATAACACATACTCCAGCCCCCACCGTATGACGTCATGTCACAGTGGATGGAGTAACTGTTGTTAGGATTGCCGCCATCCGGATCAATTATGTAGAAGCCATCAGAAGGATTAGCGATGTTTACTTTTGCGTCCGCATACGAGAGTGAAATTCTAATTTCACAAACAGAGCCTAGGAACTGAGGACGGCACGCGCACTTGGAATCGCTTTGGTTGCCATGGTGATAGCAAGCACCTCCATTTTGACAAGGGTTGATTTTACACTGCAAATGGAGATAAACACATTTAAAAATAAAATGCTTACAAGGTATTTGTCCCAAACCAGTGGACTTTAATCGTAATCAGTATTCTAAGTGTTATAATCGGTTATGTGGGAGGAAGAGAGCTCACGGGGGGGGGGGTGTAGGATATAAGATATGTCAGTGCGAGAACAATGCCTCAAATCAAATAGAGTATCTATAAGATATGACAAGCCTTCCATAACATGGGGGAATGGGAGGGGGAGTTGGACCCTTTCGTGATTTTGAAAACGTTTCAAGTGTTTTCTCTGAAACTTGGTTTAAATGACGTTTATCTTTTACCGTTAATTTAAGTGTAGTCATGTTCTTGGTAATTAGTTGCAATGTTTATTACAGCAAGCAAATGACGTCACCTTTGACACTGAAAATCATGTTTTTCAATTTTCGACCAAATGTTTTATTTATATATTTTTTCGAAATATATTTATATAACTGCTGTATGTTATACAATTAACTATAATGTCATATTACTTAGAATTCATTGAGAGAAATTAATTAGCTTGCTCAGAAGAAGAAAACCAGTTACGATTTTTGTGAAAAATTGAGAAAACGTAAAACTTAATGATTTTTTTGGGAAAAATCAACAGGTCAAACAACTTGCAAATAAAATCAGAAATATCTTCATGAATGAAAAAATGAAAAATGTTCCAGAAAGTAAAAACAACTGCGGGGGGTGGGAGAGAGATGAGGGATGGGTGGGTTATTCCGACCCCCTACCCTTATGCATGTTAGGATTAAAACCCTACCTGTCTAGCAGCGAAACGAAATCCTTGTTTTTTCTGCAAAGTGTAATTTCTAAAGTTTTTGTCGAGGATTTCACAGGTTTGCAGCTGTTGGTTGTTTGATGATCCGAAATTGTACGATGCACATCTTCCATTTTCTACACATAATTCTCGGCAGCGTCCTTCATCGTCCACCTCGAATCTTTGGAGAACTGACCCGTCCAACACGTGACCTGGTATAGTTCCTCCAAAGGTGATATACGAAGCCATTGCATCACATTTTATCGCTGAAAGGAGAAAGGAGCGAAATAAAAGTGATGTGCTGATTGGTTTTCTGAGAATGAACAATAAATAGGGAAATGTCGGAATACTTGAAAAACAAATACCTTTAGAAAATACAATACATGCGTGGTTGAGAGTCGAACAGTGGAACAAACCTAAGTTCTCATAAGTTGAATTGTCGTATCTTCTTGAGAAACTGTCGCAGATCGGCAGGATATGGAAAGGGGGTTAGATTCTTGGCGAGGGGGGAGGGGGTTTGATTCTTTAAATTCTAGGGTTCTTAGAGACGCATTTTCAAACTGAGGGGGCTTCGACCGAGCCACCCGACCCCCCCCCCCGGATCCGCCCCAGAGAAATAAACACTGGAAATGCTACAAGGGCGGTACAAAGGTCTACAAATGCTGCAAAAACTTGTCAACCCATTACCTAAACCCTGGTTTCCGGAACTTAATAATTAGTTGGCAAAGAGTGGGAGACTGTGAAATTATTTGCAGGTAGAATTTTATGTTTAATAAGATCTTGTAGGCTCATTGTTTTTCTGCCCTCATCCAATGTACGTCATCAAACAATTGAGCCCTGATAGCAATGATTTGCAAAAACATTTAGGCTGCATGGCCACCATTGAAGCCACCAAGAGTCTTTCAAAATGGCGGACGACCAATAGACGACCATAGGTAACCGCTCCGCCGCAAAAGTACCGAGCAGTTGACTGTTGACTGGAGACGAGGCTGGCATTGAGATTTCCGTTACGCCGTTGTGGGTAATAATTTACAAATGAAATTATTCTTCAATCCCAGTCTCACAATATTTTAAAAATAATATCCGAAAAGACAAAAATAATTTGCACGATCACAATGTTATAAAGAAAAAGAGAGAGAAAGAGAGGGCAAAGCGAATTTGCAGCCTAAGATTGTAAGAAAAATTTCAACAAAATAATTCTTCCACCCCTCCTCCCCCCAGCCCCACATATTAAGTGGTCCGTCCATTAGCAAGGCGAGGGGTAATTATGGCAGTCCTTAAAAGTTTTTTTTAAAGTTAGTTAAAACTAATTGGAGGAACCCTGGGTATTTCTACTTCTATTCTGGACAGTGGCCATTGGCGAATATACACCTGCGTCTATGAGATAATTACGCTCAAATTGTGTGATTTCCTTTAAAGCAGCTGGTATATATGTAGGAAGTTTAAATTATATTTCAAAACAGCGGGATTTTTATAAATAATTTTCACTACAATTTGAGAATTTGAAAACATAGCAATAAACAAAACTTGCGAATTTGCACCCCTGCCGTTCAGTTTGAAATCTAATTAATTGCCTTCTACGATGAAACACTCGCAGTATTTATAGGACTATAAGTGTTTTTTTTTTGGCCCCTACAGCTGACAAGTGTATATACATCTGACACTTTTCAACCTTTCCATAGTAATAAAGTTGTTTTTGACCAGAAACATTTTAATCATTCTGATTCGATTTATGAAAACCTGTAATACGACGATTCATTTTAAGTCACTGTAAATCCTTCTCATAGTAGAAGGACTGGAAGAATAATTTGGAGTTTTGGAAGTTCCTGTACTATGAAGCCCTTCACGAATTAGAGATGATTGACAGGAAAATGTTTTTAAAAAATTGTTGCTGATAATCATGCCTCTCGCTCATGTCTGACATCGAATTAACACTTAGCAACTAAATTTTGTTTGATCTCAAGTAAATAAAATAAAACGTAGATAAAGTAAATTATCTTAATCGTTGAGAAAGTGTGCCCATCTTGAAAGTATTCTTAAAATGTTTAAAACACATGGAGGATCTTAATTTTATATATCCACCGTATTTAAAACACCATTTTTGTATTTAGTTTGTTTGATATGCCAGCTTTCGTTTTGATTCAATTTTACTATTTTATTGTAAGTGTGCGTGTAGTGTGTGATGTTACGTTTAGTTAGCTGTAGATACAGGCCTCCATTCAAACCAGTTAAGCTGAATTGGATCTGCCTGTCAAAATATCGCAAATAAATAAATAAATTTTGTCTCCCTGCTAATGAAATACAAGGACGTATTGTTACAAAATATTTGGTATAGAATGATGTTACAAACTAAAGTTGTCTCTAACGTTGGGGTACACGCCAGCCTCCTTAAGGAGAAGTGATAAAAATGAGATAATGTTCTGATCCTTATGTATAAACACTTTTAACTAAATACGACAATCCAAACGAAAATGGTATGGTTTAACTACAAAGCCAGCTGTATATGCATGTTTAACTTCCAGATCAATAAACAGGCACACAAACAAAAGAAAATAAATAAGTTGAGCGGTTGCACAACAAGAAAATTAGAACTGGGCACGTCACACCACATAGAACTGAGTTTGTTAATGACACACGTTTCTGATACCGATGCACAAGGTAGCGTTGGTATACCAGACACCTTGCTGCCTATTAGTTGAAATGAAAGCATCACCGAAGAATTGAGTAAATTCCTTTAATGTTCCATTAAGCTAAAGTATAAACACATGGCAAAGGTATTGACCTATGCCTAGTGCATATTATAACTAAAAATTATTACGAAAGACAGTCGTATACTAGTATCCACACTGTATACATACCTTGTGAATTCGAGATAAATAAGATCAAAAGAAAGATAGCAGTACTGAACAAAGTAGTAAATGCCGCCATCGACTTCTGTTGCACAGATACGCGTGTTTATCTGTGTGTCGAAGTTTATTATATTGGATGGTTTATATTTGGGACCACACTTAGTCAGGACTTTGATACGTTCATTTATAATTCATGATCAAAGTTCGAGAACCCAATACGATTAGGAACAGGGAAAAACTTCTCGGTACGAAGGAAAATTAGCGGCTGCGGGCACGTTATAACATTTTAGGTATGAAAAGGTTAGAATTTGTCTTTTCAAAAATAACGATTGTTTAGCCAGAGGCGTCATAGTGAGTTGTCAAGCAACATGCTGTTCACTGAGGAAAGTGACGAAACGTCCACTCATGAGCTTTTCCAGTTATAGGGCCCTCTCCCCGTTATACAAGCCTATCAGTCTCGGCATGTAAAACCCCGCCCGGGTATTATCCACCTTTATCCTTATTTCCACATAAAACAGAGAAAATAACACTTCTATTGTGGATCCAGTGAGATCCTAGAAAATGTGAAGTTTGGTTCTAGTATGTCTGTAAGAACCATGTTAATTGTTCCGGTAGTTTCATTAGAATGCCTGCAAGTCACATTTCGCTCGCACACAGCGGCTGGTAATCTCGGCCTCGATTTCATGTTTAATCTAAAATGGCGGCAGCAACTGTAACATGGCCTATTGTCCGCAAAATCCCGGGTACAGCCACAAATCTTGAAGCCACATACGATTTGTTTTCCTTCGATGTAGTTATGGAATCTTAAAAAGCTCTTGAGAAAACTAAATACATCATGTTAGGGTAACTGATACGATACGAATATAGCCAGTAGGAATATGTTCAATGTTGCATTCAGTCCCGACATCCAGGCCTGTTTAGCCAATCCCTTGAAAGTCAAAGTTATTGTAGTTTTCGATAATGTAATGCAATAGAATGTGGTCTTTGTTTATGGGGGAATGATACTCTAGACTCAGACCAATTTCCCTCACTGGCGCCGAATAAAGATCACAACCGGAAACAGTATAACATATATGAAGAACACCCATCAGTGATCACATGGCAATTTCCGCCTCTTCACTTAATCCAGGAGATTACATCGATTGTTCGTTTTAATAAAGAGCAACTATATTGTCAATTCTAAGAACCTATTTGCTGGTACTTGAAATCATCATAGAGAGCAGGGATAGTTTAATCCTGCAGAATTATGGTCGAAGATGTTATATTTGCGCTTTAAATTGCGCAAAATCTATTGGGAAAATGTATTTCGACAACCCGTATAGTGTATGATATTGTAGACGATCGCTTTCGCCGTGAAAGTCAGTCTATTCTACCTAGAATGTAATTCTTCCGAATATTTTCAGAATTCGTATACATGGAAGTCGTCATACGGTTAATTCCGGCTTACATGAAGTAGATATATTTGCGACGTAGCCACAAACATTAATAGAGAGATTTAGGACCATGTATACGTAAAACGGCAAACGTGAATTTAAACATTTGTCTGTTGTTATCGTTATGAAAATAAGGGGAAAATATCTCACGTAAACAATAAACGCGAAAATGCTTACCTTCACCTAGAAACGGCGAACGGCAAACGCGGGAAAATGTGGTCACGTGGTCATATTTGACGTTCGCGTCTCACGTGTACATGGTGCTAAATGTCTCGATGGTAAGGTCCTTTATATTAACGCGAGCGCTGACCCTTTGACTCAGTGTTGCACTGTCTACAAAAATGCAAAACAAGCAGCAAGTGATACGCTAACCTAGAATAAAATCTTCTCTAGATACCTGACCTATAAGAAGTTAAATTGTATATGGGAACGAAACAGCCACACACTGTTTTACACCTGACATACATGTATATATCACGTTTCCACTCTCAAAAAAATACACACTCTCATCAGTCTAGAAACGTTCCAAATAATTCGATAGAGATATGAGATGGCCTTTGGATCAAATTAGATTTACACCTTCCTCAGTATCATATATTTAGACATGGCCAAATCGCCGGGAATGCAGCGATATAATGTGGCTCGGCCTGCTCTTCGACCATGCACGTGTTTGCCGGCTTCGATCGATTTATAAGCAATAATTGATTGTGCTAATTCTGAACAGCGCAAATTGATGCGGTGTGCATCTATTCCTCTATTTTAAAGTCTCTTAACCTAAGAGAAATTGAATTTAGAAGCTCGGCGGGAGGTAACAGACAATTGTGTCTGATGTGAATACGCTTTCTGGTCTCATTCTGCGGTACATATATATAATTGAGCCAGACACTAAAAATTTGATATAAACGCGCGTGGCTTCTTTTCATATTTATGTTTGTGATCCATCAACTGATGTTCGTGAATTGCGAAAAACACTAGTTTTAGGTCGTAAATTTTTCAGCAAGATATCGATGAAAACCAATTTATTTTGCGTCGGGGGCAAATTCATCTAGTACTAAAAAATGTTTATAATAATTTGCTTGTGGCTATATTGAAAAAAGGCGAAAAACTGAATTGATTACGAAAGCGATATAAACACTCAGTTTGGAATCACATATGATATCGATCTTTCGCATAATAATTATAAGAAAAATGTGCACGTGGAATACCTATTTTATTTTGTTGATTTTTGAGATGCAAATGTTGTATTTCGAATTGGGTGTGACCTGAACATATTGAAACAATGCAGATTCGGTTTTCAGTTAATGACTCAACAAACACCAGGTAACATTAAAAAATCTGCGGCAAATTTATAGTAAAGAAAGTTCAACTCACTAGGCGCACAACAAAATTCAAACCATCACAAACAAACACTTATTTACTCGTAGGAAATATTATCGGTTTCATCAGCGCCAGCGCAAAGTTAAGGTTTATAGCATTGTTTTGCTTAGTAGAGAGTTTCTTCGGCCGGTGTACTGATAAATGAATTATTACAAAAGCTGTCAAATTTCTTTGAGGTTTCAGAATTAAAGAAGTCGGAAAAATAATCACACAATTAGTGCATATAAAATGCGCGCAGAACAGGTGGTCGATGCATTTCAACCAAACAGTCATTAGTAGTTTGACCCAAATAAAGAAAAGAAAAAGAAAACCATATCATCTTGCGGTTGTTTTTTAATCTTAGATGATATTTTTTCGAAGTGTCTTATTCGATAACTTATTCAAGTAAAAACCTTGCCCGGTTTTATCTTTATTTTGCTTGATAAAGAAAAAAACGATTAGAAACGAAAAAAATAAGATCGTCAAATTGTGGTCCTTGCTTAATTAGGCGCCGAGCGATGAAAACTTCCACTTGTAAGCTAAAAGTAGTATGCCGATGAAAAATTTAAAGTTGAAATGATTTATTTCATTTGTGGGAATTGATAACAGCCATTACCTGTCGTTTATTGCCACTTTTTAAATATCTTATAACCTCGTGCAAGAAGGCTTTTCTGTCAGAAAACTCTCGTTGCTATTTTATTGTTCCACCGATAATGCACTGAATTCAAACGTAACACATACTGTGACAGTTGTGTCGAAGATATGAAAGTAAACCATGTAAACTCGTTTTTTGATGTACAAATGCTCAAACACTGATCGAATACTAGTATTTTATTTCAATATTACGTTGGATATTTGCTGGTGTAGTCTAATAAATGACAGATCAAGAAATGTGATAGAAGTGTGTGATTGTTCTGGCATTGTCAAGCTGTTCCGTTCACGACTAACTCACCAAAAAGGTGACAATATACTATTCTTTGTGTTTGTATTTGAATGTACACACCAGTTAATGAGCAAATGGGGTTGTTGAAATAAATTTTAACATCAATTTTTTTCTTCGAGAAAATATTTTTTGATGGACTTTAATTAAATTTCATTCCCGTCTCATCTGCGTGGAGTCGATACACTACCATTTATGTGAGTTGCCTGTTTTGGGGGAAGTATTTTGCATTTGTTTCGAATGAAAACAACTCCAAATTTTCACCGCAGGAGAAACTTTTAGGAGCGTCATCTGTCATGTTTTGTGTTCAAAATAAACTTGGCATACAAAGTTAGCAGCTGCATCTGTAGCGAAGTAAGTCGATTTTCTATTGATGAAAGTGTAAGGCGATGCAGTAGTGGCACATGACATTTTTATATTTCTGTGGACATTTTTCGAAAATCTTGATACAAAGAATTAACGAAAAGTCAGGTAATTTGAACAGCAAATAATAGCAGCAGTAGTAGTAGAATTAATGAAGCTGCTATTTTCACAATGACAACGATTCTATAGAAATTAATCAATTTGCACCTATGTATGAATTATGTAGTACGCAAGAATAAAGAATTTAATACCTACGCGTACATCTCCTATCATTCTAGCGCCCTGATACAGCAGATACTACCCTTTTAACAAGGCACATTCTGCCGGTGAATAAAGCGGGATTAGTCCGCATCCCATAAATTATTTAACCCAAACTAAGCATCAAACAAATAACTTCTTTCACGCGTGCTGCAGTCAATTTAAAGAATATGCTAGGATCTATCAAAGATATACGGAATGTCAATTTCTAGCTGAAACATTTCTTATTGATTATTGGGCACAAACTCCTGTCTAATATCAGTGTTTATTCAACTCCGGTTGAAATACAAAAGTGGGATATTGATAAGACAGATAAGTGAATGATAAGTCTTTACAAGTACTCGGTGGCGATTGTGAAAACAACACAGATCGGGCAGACATTCATCATGACAGCAATACGAACCTTCTCGGTCATCGCTGTGTGCATAACGTTTCTCCTATCACCGGCTTTATCAGGTTTCGAAGGAACAGAAGCGAATTCATTTCAGGATAAATGTGTCTTCCCCAAATTTTTCCAAACTCCATGCAAGAATTCCCACCAGGTCTGCTACTGGTCCCAAGGAAAGCATTATTCCACTAAAGAAAGAAACGGTGAAAAATCGAAGTTGCACGAAATATACTCCGATTGGCGATGGGTAGTCAACGAGTCAAATATTTTTATTTCTTCTGGGCTTGACAAACGAGACGAAGGAACTTCGAAGACTTTGACTTGTACAAAGCAAGTTGACAATCAGGTGTTTATGTTTTCAGTTGTGCATTCTCTGGATCCGATAGTAATCAAACATTCGTGCTTGGAGCTCGTACAAAAAGGCCAAAATGTTATAGAGATAAAAATGGCGAATCTTAGCGGGAGTTCCAGTAAGGACCTCTGCAAGGACGATATGCTTTCTGATCAAGGTCTACTTATTGCGAACACGTTTAAAGAAGTGGTTGACTGTCCCGCCGAATTACTGGGGGGATTTGACATCATGCGGGTATATGACAGTAAACAACGGAGATATTGTGCAATGCCCGATAACAAGCACGGAATTTTTGAAACAGACTGCATGGAGAAGGAAGGGATTTATATCGACCTACCGGGGACAAAAAATTGCTCATTTGGAAACTTTCTTGGTCATTTTGAAAATAAACAACTTCACTGTTATAGTCGAGAGTGGAAGGATGGAGACTTCTCGCACTTCATAACAAAACGACGCTACAGAGCAAGCTATGACGTCAGAAGGGAACCGCGCGAGAGTGAGCTACAGTGCCTGAAGTACAAGCGCGACAAGGAAACGGGTGAGATAACGGTTTACCTGTACAAGGATCCAATTTGTAACGGAGGCAACGGAAAGAGTGGGCAGGAGGATATGTATATTATATATCTCAGAAAATCTAACACTCTTTACCAAAACCCAAAGATCATCAAATCAAAATGTACATTTCCAAAAGAACTCCAGGGAAGTTGGCTTGAAAGCTCACATCATTTAGGTGATAAAACCTTCAAAGTTTCCTCAAGAAACATCGAAATTCCCCAAACTGGAAAATTCCTTTGCAAGCAAATGTTTGACGGTCTATCGTACCAACGTTGTCTCGCGGAGAACTCGAGGGCGTGGCCCAAGCCAGGCCAACTGCAGTATTTTGCTCACGAGTACATGTTGGTATCGGCCGAGTTAAACAATGGATGCCGAGAACGAATGACTAGACTATCCATGAATCCTTGGACAGACAACAGCTTGGTCTATAGACTGTCTCAGAGTCAACCAATACGACGAGTTGATGGAGTTCCTCCCGATAAGTTCTATTCGAGACTGGTGGTGTACTTCTGCGCATACAAGTTCTTGTTCAGTCCGGATCCTTATCCTTACTGGGGGCGGAACATTGAGAAAGTCATTACTCGGCCGTCTTTTAGTAATGAGGACTTTTCCAAGTGCCCCATGCTGGAAACCAAATGTGGTTTCAATTCATTGTTCCGTGGCGAGAAGTCTTGTAATGGTACGATTTCTGCTGGCGCTTCTGGGAGCATACTAGTTTACGAATCAGGATGCTCAATTCCACAAGCCGATTATCGCTGCATAAAGAAAGAAACCAAGGATACTAGAAAATACGGAAGCTTTGCTCTCATGCAGAATTCTAAAGATCAAAGAATTTCTTGCATTCACAGTTACTACGACCGCAAACAAAACCTTGATGTTATTCTTCGCTTTAACTCGCCTCAGTGCTCTGACATCGATTGGGGAATCACATCCCAATACGAGGATGCATTCTACGAAAAATTGACTCTGTATGAAGTTTGTGAGCAGGCAAAAGAAAGTCCCACAACCATTGCACGCATTCGAACAAAGAACAAACCCGCCAGTGCTGTCCCGTTTCCAACTGGCAACTATGAACTGGACATTAAGAAGATAGTGCTAAAAAAGTCCTCTGGGGCACACTCATATCCCAGCAAAATTATTATTTCCTTTCAATTTCTGGTCATGTATACGTCAATGATCATTCTATAAACTGGTTCACTGCTACCTACGAACATGATACTTGTAGGAATTAAGAAACAGAACTGAGAAACATTCCGTATTTCCCGGTCTGCAAATTGGAGAGGCGGTAGCAAGAGCTGGAAAAACAAAACATCCCAAATTAAGTTGCATGAAGTAGGAGAGAAATAGCTCGTTTAGTAACATGAATATGAATATACATTAATTCTCCTTACACATGGGGAGCTTTCCATTTGCCGGGTCTGGCCGCCCCGACCGGTCAGTTCTCAAATGACACGCGAGAACTATCGGATTTGATTCTGGCCAGACTGGCCCTGCTCATGGATTTGAGCCGCTCAGTTCTCCCGTTCCGGACGTCTAGGGCGCGGGAAATTTGTGAGTTTTGGCGGGAAAAATGCTCGCGCGCCTTGACTTTTGCATTACAGTGGCCGTACAGTTTTGAACGACTACAGCTTTTTATACTCGTGTTATACGAATATACGGCCAAAACGTAATAAATACTTGTGTGCGGACTGGTTTAAAACTCTTTGATAAACCTGAAACTTCTCAAATGGATACCGCAATTTTCTGTGTTTCCCATCGATTTACGGTAAACGGTTTTAATTACTTGAGCACCCGTGATATATAATTGTATATTTATAAAACCTTTTTATAAAGGCGCTTCTGGAGCTGTTTGGCCGGTCTAGCTGTCAGTTTTCAGGTGGCAAGCGGGGCTCCTTGTGGAGCTGCAAAACTTTTCAGTTTTGGCGCGCGCTTTGTCAGAGTTGTTTGCCTTGACTGCCCTGACAAATCAGTTAAGAGCGCCGTTAGTTTAGAGAATAACCTTAGTTTTAGGGCGATGGTTTCCAGACAAACCAGTTTAACCGGAGAGATATCAACACTACCACGTAGCGGATAATCTTTGCGTTTTAGGGTTTCTTCACTATTTACATAAACAAACACTACAAAAAGAGTCATAAGCATTTGGAAATCTATTTTATTTGCTTGTCATATAAACTATTGTATGATGCCTGGACAGGCAAGATAAAGAAACCAGACACGTATAGAACACGGCTTAAAAGCGGAGTGACATACCGCAATATATAATGTAACGGGAACAATCAACTATTCATTTGAAACATGTATAGAGTCTTTGTTGTTTCCCAATTATTATTGTAGTCATGTGTTGAAAATACTGCAACTTTTCTTAATTAATAAATTTGAAATTTAGTTGCCAAATGTGAATTGAATGTCAGGAAAGAAGAGATAAGGATTTGTTTTTAGTAGAACCTAATTTGTTTTTCAAAAAAATGTTATTTGACTAAGACACTGCTATCTATATTTTGCGGGATAGTTTTACTAATTACTGAAAACAAAGAAAGCACTATTAAAAATAGCTATATCAATGTATATCAAGATTTGTATCAGTGCCAAATTAAACTTAACTGGCAATAAGAAGTTTGTTTATATTTTAACAACCTTGGCCGTTTTTAAAATATCTGATCAAGGAATGTTATTTGAAATATGATTGCCCATGATTGCCAATGCCTGATTTCTGAGGGCGATTAATACTAATTCAACGGACGATGATTTTTCTTCTTTTTCTATGATATGGGGGGGATACGCTTCTGTATGTCAGTAAAAAGTGAAAATAACAATCACAGTTACAATGCCTAAAAGCCGGACAGCCAATTTCTAATATTGATTGACTCTCCAAGAAAATTAACAGCAATTGTATGTAAATACGTACATGGTTGTTTCCAAAAAAGTATCGGAGACAAAACGTCTGGCAATAAAAGACTTGTAAAATTTATCAGATCTACACCCACGTATCTTCAAGATCACAAGGTGCCAATAAAGTACTACAGATCTGTGTCTGTCTGTCTGTCTGTCTGTCTGTATAATAAACATAATGAAATCTAGCCAGGTCCCCTGTCGTCTCCGTTTATAAATATGCGACCGCGTTAGAAGCAACAGCAGCAGGACTGGGGTGAGCTTTACGTTATCAAAACGCTCTCCCCCACAATCCTTCGCGCGCCATTCGAAGGAAAAACGGACGTCAGGGGACCTGCTAACTCAACATACTATGCATAGACATATTACCTTTGAAGGTTAAGAATCCTTCAACGAACTACAGTGCATTGCTCATATCGCACAAACTCTTTATTTGGGGACATTACCTTACACTCGAGACGTTATGCAAAAATGTCACACTTTTCCAAGATCTGAAGTTTGTTGGATTAAAGTGCGAAGTAACCCCTTTACTATGCTGGACCAAGTTTGCTCAAACAATTGTCTCAGAAGATGTCTAGAAACTAGGGGCATCCATCAAGGATATTTTAAAATACAATAGTTCATTCTTTATATATAGCATACGTTAAAATAGGCAATGTATTTGTAATCTGATTTCGACGTCTGGTTTGGAAGATCTGAACGACAAAATCAGTTGTATTTTAGCATTAGAGGTTGTATGCCAGTAGCGAATATCCCCCCCCCCCCACTCCTCAAAGTCTGGATTCTTAACTTGAACTTTATGGATCAGCCTTTCACCAACACCACCCATGCAATTCAAAAGATGCTGTGACCAATTTGTGTTGGACACTATCGGATAGAAGAGAAGCTATACAGTGGTGTCATTTTCACTTTATACTCTTAAAAGGTTATTAGTCATATTTACTACGTAATCTATAAAAGTGTTATTTTATAGTTTACGATGTTTGTGCCTTTCGAATACAATTTGTCGAGTAGAAAACCTCAGCGTTCGGTGCAGCTAGTTTTTGTGTTATCGCAGCTTGAGCAAGACTTCCTATTCAGTTGTAGCATATTGTATACTTTTAAGTTATTAAGTTTGATATATATAACTGTTTTTAAGTGATCAAACTAACTTGGTAACAATATTAAGTCTGTTATAGTTAGAGAAAAACAAAAGAGCAAACACAACTTCAATTGTATAAGAATTGCAAATTGATGTGTTTTCTACATGAATAAATACCTATTTCTTTCAGTACGAAAGATGAGGCGGAGGGGAGGGGGAAGTAGCAAATCCTTTTGCTGCATGGGTATAATCATTATAGCGGTAGCCTTGTATCACAATAGACCGGGTTGAGGGGTTTTACTGTTGTTTTACTGGGACCGGTTCCTAAAACGTCGATTAGCGCTAATCCAGGATTAAAATTTAACCCACCATTTGATTATGTTTTCCAAAGGTTGACGTAGATAGCAAATCATGAATTAGTCAATTGGGTGAGTGATTTGTGTTTGAACAACACTTCTTAAAACATTGAGTAATAAATCAGAGGTTCAAAAATCTAATCTAAAGTTAGGCTTAATCGTGGGATAGTCTTAATCGGCTTTTGAGGAACCTGGCCCTGATACCATGTGCAGATGGCGGCATAACGCAAAGTATTGTCAATGGTTTTTAGAATATGCTGGTTTTAGTTATATCTGTATCAACGGCGAGGGACTGCAAAATGTTCACAGGGATATTTTTCTGTCCAGCTCAAAGTTACGAAAAACTGTTTCATATCATGACGGATTACTGCTAGTTTGTGTTAGCTGGTGTTACACCAACTCTTTCACTTATTAACCGTTTTACTCCAACTGAATTTTCTGTTTCCATGGTTACCATACAGTGCGTCCAAAACACCACGTTATTAGCATTCAAAGGTATTTTACACGAAATGAGTTATTGTGTTGAAAATTGTTTCAACAACAAGTACAACCGAGGCAATTTTAGGAAAAATTATGCGGATAGCTTTTCGCGCTACCTTAAAACCTATCCGAAGATTTTTTTAAACATTTCCTTAAATGTTCTCCTTGTTATGGAAACAATTTTAAGGCAATAAAAAATAGGGATCACCAAATTAATTTTTGAGTAAACTGGGTGTATTTGAGACTTTATAAAATTACCACGGATATAAAAATTGCTGTAGGAGTACAAGGGTTGTAATGACATCCGAATATGCCTTTCATTAAGTTCACTGGGAGCACTTTAAGTGGAAATAATACAACCGCTCCGCAGCGCTACTGCCATCGGGTTGTGAGTCTATGTGTGCCTTTTATAATTATTCAAGTAAAGAGACAGGCCGCACAGTGTCAATGAATTGAGATATAGCATAAGCCATAATGAAGTTTTACACGAAAGGCATGTCAACATGTCGAAGCGGCCACAATGACATGCAGAAATAATTATCTGCGAAAATGGCGCGCCTCTTTGGCTATCTATCATCCCATATCCGATGCACGTTGGTGGAATAATTGTTAATTATTCATCATCATAATAGGATTTAGGTACGCACGTTGGTGGAATAATTGTTAATTATTCATCATCATAATAGGATTTAGGTACGCAAGGAGAGGATTTCTATTCCCGCTTTGGGGTCGTGACAACAAGAAACTGCATGTTAAAAGACCAACCATTTGATATTTTTTGAATAAGTGGAAGAACTTGGGGACAACAATTACAAGATGAAAACCGGCGGAAAAAAATTGCATCGAAAATAGTCCTATAAGGGAAAAGAGATGGTTGGAAGGGGAACTGTATGGGAACAAAAACAATTTGCGAGGAAATCATGTTTACATACCCTTTCCACGATATGAAATGGCCTATTCCTACAAATCTGTCAGTCAACACGTTTATTTCAACTGTAATATTTACAAATCCGATACTACCACGAAAAGGTGCACACGCAACATACAGCTATCTTAATGATTAGAATATTTCTTTTGTCAGTACTGGCTCGGAAAATGATTATCACTGTGTTGTGTTGTTGTGTTGTGCTGTGCTGTGTTGTGTTGTGTTGCGTTACGCTGCGTTGCGTTGCATTGTGTTACTGTTATTTATAGGGACTATCAATATTAAAATGAAAATTGTTGTGGAAGGGTTTTACCACTATTAAATACATGTGACTGTCACTCTCTACTCCTTAACTTTCTTGAAGATCTTCAGCCGAGGACCGCGCGTTTGATGTCACTTATTCTCATACAATACAACAGCGGGTTCATTGTCGCGTTAAAAACGAAAATCAAGGTAACCAGATCCTTTCCAGTCCTTATTTCTCACATTAAAACATTCAAGTTTATAACTACAGTTGCCACAACGACACAAACATAAGGAACATAGCACAACACGAAAGCACTAAAAATGACGGCCATAGTTCCAGAACTCTTTTTGAATTTCTTGATATCCAAAGCTGCCTGACCGTGGAAATGTTCAGCCATTTGTTGCTCAAAACCGATTCTGCGTTCGTGTTTTCGAACAGTACGCAATATAATGAAATACAATGTCACATTTATAACTATATTCAACAACATAAGCACTATTACCAGCGACATTGAGCTGGAAGCGAAATAGATAATGGCAATAATAACGGAAAGAACAAAAACAGTAACCTCGGCCATCGCCACACTTCTGATGGTAACAAACTCGTGATATCGGAGGTGGAGATTCAGAGCAAGAAACCTGTCCACACTTATCATGGATAGCCTAAAAAAAGACGCCCCAGTGAAAGTTATGGAAGGAAATGTACGAATCACAGCAACGTTGCAGTAAAACGAATAGTTCCCGTTCATTCGATTTATGATCATGATTATCGTCAAAGGCTGGGTCACCAGGCCAGTTAGTAGATCGGTAACCGCCAGGCCGCACAGTAAAATATTAGACGGGTTATGCAGGGAAGGAGTTTTCAATATCGCCCATATTACGAGTCCATTGCCTGATATAGCAGTGATGGCAGTGAAACAGTTCATTACTACCAAGATAACGCTGGAGATGTACATGGAGCCGATATCCTTTAAATATAGATTGTGATCATATCGGGTGCAGTTGGTGGTTTCGCTTGAAGTTGGGAAGGTCGTCCAATTTAGGAACTCAATCATCATTGAGAGAGAAAACGGATGAACGGAAAACTGGTGATGTGCACACCCTGCTGTGTGGGTCTGAGTTTTAGAAAACTGCAAGCACAGAATAAACTATCGTATATGTTCTGTTCAGCTGAAAAATAGAATAACTAACGAGCCCGTGGCGCAGTTACAATACTCATGGCCACGTGACGTAAGCGCAACAAGATCGATGGTCTTTGAGATCATGCACGCGAATCTTAGACGGTTCTTGGGCCTTTTCGCTATTTATCTGAAACTGGTCTTAATGCATTCAATTTCCGTTATTAACAACTTATTATTAAAATGGTTTGCACAAATAAGGTAAAAGTTTTGGTTTAAAAGGCTTTTAAAAACAACAAACGTTTTCAAACTACAAGTTCAACCTCAGCGTTCATCTTCTTATTACCGTTTTTCTGTTTTGTCCGTACTGTCAATGCAAAAAAATATAAGTTTTGATCAAAATCTAATGTATTCAGCATTGTGATAAGTATCAAAATTACGTTTTCAATGAGCAACATAATGAAGTTATGATCATTTCAAATACAGTACATTTTCAATTTTAACTACTAAATATTAAAACAAACACAAAGGATTTTGTTACTTGGCAATTTTACTTTGAGAAGTTCCTATAATTTCAATTTTTTTTCTTACACGGATAAGTAATAAGCTAAATAAACAATGTTTTAAACTATAAAATCAATTTCGTAATTTTGTTGAGAACGTTAGTGGTCCTATAGTTCAAGTTCCCCGTTTGTGCCAGTCGACGCAAATCGTTTGTCACATTGTACCCTAGCCTGAGTTTCAGAAGCCTCCAGAGCAGATGTCTTATTTCCTAGGCAGTGGGAATTCCCCCGCTGGAAAGAGAGCTTCTTCAGATGCTAAAAGACCGAGTTTATAATCATGCTCAAACGTGACGTAGACTCGCGCTCCGCTTGTGAAAGCAAATTGCATAATACATTTACACAATTTTAGCACTTTCCACAACCAACCACAATTGTTGTTTGAAATAGATTTAATCCAGCAGGCTGTTTCACTGATTGAAATGCGCTCTTTGTAAACAGATAACCTGCGCCTCAGATTGTGTTCTTCATGACCAGTAATTTTAGCCAATTTACGCATCGAAAGTTTAGCCTGAGCGGCATTTCCGCATAGGTACCTTAAAGCTGGCTATAACTCTGACAAGTCCTAACGAGGACAAAACATGCACCAGTCCAAGTCTGCCGCTTGGAGCAGAACCAGTGGGTGAGCTTATGAGTTGCTCTCTAAAAGTACGGTTTAGCCGTACACCAGCTTCAAAACTCATATTCATTCACTTTGCTGATCATTTCAGGAGACTCGCTCTTGAACGGTCTAGGGGTGTAGCCAGCATTCAGGCAGAGCAAGTAAATTCCTCCCCTAACATTCGCGCTGGAGTACCACTGCTGAGAATCTGATTTTCAAAATCTTCTGGGGCAGCTCGGTTCATCGGTGCTCGTTTTGCCTCCTTTAAATCTGAAGTTTGGCCACGCCCCTGCGGTCATCTAGTACCCAGGGTAAGGCGATCAATCACCACAACAACAACAATACTGACAATAACAACAACAACAACTCTGACAATAACAACAACAACAAAAGTTACCAATAATTAAATTAAGAGATCTAGAAAAAAGATCTCGAATTACATTTACAAGCTCATGATAAAAATAAGGTAATAGGCATCCAGAATAACTAAAAGTTAAAGGGAAAGCATATTCTAAAACTATTTTTCGTAGCAAAACTGTATACGCAAAGTAGTAAAAGAAAATATACATCATTTGCTGAAAATTGTTTTCCTGTTACGAACCTCTTTGCATCGAGTAAATGCGTCTCCCCGTGCCGCCATCTTGGAAAGACTGCCATGTGACGTCATCTGTAAGAAACAGAGACAAGCATTTGTTAAAGCTTGGCCTCTATATCTTTGTTTTTATCTCACTGAATAGACGTTTGTCGAATTTAAACAGTTTAGAAGACATGTGACGTTTGTATGTGCCACCAGCAGGCATCGGCCATATCTTCTAAAGGGTTTGTACAAGAAACAGAAAAAGGATTTTGGCAGATGGTGCCGGTGTATATTCTTTTGAACTATGCTTAGGGTACGGGCATACTGTTTAACGAGTATTATTTCCTGTATTTTTTATTTACTGCAACGTGGCCAGAAAATTATTTTTCTCGCAGGTTTGTGGTCTTGCAAAATCTTGTTTCCACTCCCTTCACACAATACCAAATGGGATGAAAGTAAGGAGATATTACTGTATGAATTCGTAGCGCGAACCAATATCAAACTAATTTCTTCGAATTCCTTTATCGATATTCATCAAGTCACGTAAACAAGAGGAAACTAGAACACATGAAAATTTATCCTGTAACTTAAACTGCGGTTACAACAAACTACAGCTAGCATAAGTACTGTGATACTATTGGTTGCTGAGACATCATTACTAATACATTGTATATTAAACTCATACCGCGATATCTTACTAATATTGAAGATTACAGAATATAGTTGTACACGTTTATTCTGTAAACACTTGTTGCTAAATGGAAGTTTAAGGGCGCGTTTTTTTATCTACTCCGAAAACGGAGTAATCCTCTTGGAGTAAACAGGAGTAGAACCGGAGTGAGAATCGAAAACAACGCGAAATCTCAAAACGGAGTGATACGTCATCCTGTTGTTGTTAGCAATCCCCGCGCGAGCTTACGGCCTTTGTTTTACAGCCTGGCACTAGTTATAAATGTCACGAAGGCACTAGCTTGAGCCCAAAAAACGCGAAATCCTTTCTCGAAGTACTCCTAAACCGGTGTACTCCGATTTACACCACCTTCAGAGCCCAAAAAACGTGAGTTACACTATTTTTGGAGCGTTACTCCGTTTTCGGAGTAGACCAAAAAACGCGCCCTAACTCCTAAGTGTCTCTTAGTTTTCCGGTGAAGTCATAAGTTTAGTTAGTCCTTTCGTGTCTTGAAAGTTCACAGTACTTAGGATGCTCAAATTTGCCGTACTTTTATATGTAAGTTAATTAATAATTTGGTTATAAGTTTTTTTCCTCAACAATATTTTACTTGAGAAGCCAAAGCATCAAGACATAAGTGCCATAAACATTTGTGGTTTTAGAAATAAACCATACACATATATCTACATTGCTTTCTTCGTTCACAGACTGCAACTCGTTTTATCACATCACTAGCACTGCAGATATTCGAAATTAATCCATGTCGATCATTTATATGGCCATTATTTGTCCCCGAAGACAACATTTTAAAATACAGCCAGAGATAAATTATTTCCCAACCAGATGGCAACACTTTGTGGCGTTTGTTAAATCACCACAGTGAATAAGAATTTTTATTATATGGCTGAGTAATTTCGCGTGCTATGATTGGCAAATTTGAGGTCCGTAACTTACGATACGGGCTGCTATTGGCCAAGGAAGTGTCATAAAGCCTGTTTTGTTTTGAAATAAGCTAGAAATGCCATAAACCTCTTATTAGCCTCGTTGCTTGGTCCGTACTGTAAGTTACGTATCCTCGCTTTTTCCTCATGGCCCGCGCGCTTGGCGCTTGGGCCATAAAAATGGAAAAATTCGGTTCGCAACTTACGGCACGGACCTCGCACTCTGCTAATAAGTATCTATTAAAGTTGTCCAGTCCTTTATGCAACCAATATCGTCGCCTCTTGAGGAAACACAAGCTTTAGATATCCGACGAGCTATTCAGTAACGGTTTGTGGTTTTGAAGTTTGTTATACGGGATTAAGACACGAACAAGACCCGAATTGCTTCCTGTATTTGCAAGTATATAGGAACAGTGGCGGCAGTCTCCGCATCAATATAATAAGCGCTGATATTGACTTCGCCCAAAAATTGCTCAAAAGGCCCGAAATTAAAATGTTTTTTGCACGACCCCATTCCCCGTGCCTAGTGGGCACTATTAAATTGAATTTCAAGACCATATCGCTGCCCTGATGCATCAACCAAAACTTATTTCCTTATCCATCTTACGTCCCTGATTTGTGATTGGTTTCGTCTCCAGACGCGGAGGCTATAAGGGTAACTCTACATACAAAGCCTGCAGATCGCGTGCTGATTACCCACATCCAATTTTTGAGCAGTGCTGAAGCTTTTATTTCAGTCTGCTACAATTATCTCGGGTGTGGCATCCGGAACATGCTACACTTCCTTAAAATAGTTTTTACGTACCTTGATGCAAGGCTAGTACTTCATCGAGAGCGCTATAAATCTCAAAATGCTTTGTGATCATGGCCTAATTTGTACGAGCTCAGTTTCGTGAATACTGCAGTGCAGTACAGTTTATTATAGTGCAGTCCGTATTAATATCGAAACGCAACACATATACATCAATACCTTCATAATACCTCATTTGAAGTATTACTTTTAAAAAATTCGGAAAACTCCAGAAACTTTTGATATTGATGAACTAATTCTGTGTTCTTTTCTTTATTCAGTTTGCAAACAAGTATCTACATATTACCCCCTATAACGTCTTGTCAACTCCCTTTACAATTTCCGCAACAAATTAATTTACAGCTTTCTGAGCCTATGTACAATATCGTCCTCACTTGAAGAAACAAAAGCTTCAGACATCCGTCGTGCCGCTTTAATTTTGAACAACTTGTGGTGAAGACACAAAACCAAACCCGAATTGTTTTCCTACATTCCTATAAAACAATATCTACATTTGTGATATATTCAATCACGTTTCGGCACTTCTTTCAAACGTCATATCCAAATTCTCCTCACTACTCTCCTACATATCTAATGAGCCCGGTTGATCAATTCCGTTTTTCTCGTAACATGATGATTACATGTGTATACATACTGTTTGGAGAAATTAGAAACTAATCAAAGTCGGGAGACTTCAGGTTGTTGCTATATTGGAAAACCAACACCCTTCTTCGGAGTACAACATTTGGCCGCTGCGTGCGAAGAAGTGTTTGCTACAACATCTGACTTGTCAAGCCAGCATTTTCGGGTTCCATCTGGTGAGTTGCTTTCGATTAGTTTCTTGCTGTTCTAAACACGATGTTAAAATAATTGTTACTGACACTGAATCGAGCATTTTTTAACCGGGATTAAGATAATTTACTTCTATCCCACAAACATCTACTTCACTGTTTGTCTCGAATAACACTGCGGAAGATTTTGAGTATTCAAGCAAAATAACGCGATTACGGAGGAACCTCCATTTGAACTAATTGATTGATTTTTGCTAGCCAAGTCGTGTGACAGCGCTTTTATCTGATGCACGAAGATGTAGTTTTCTGGATATTGATGAATAAGTTGATTCACAGGTGCGCAGTGCTTCATCCGGCCGCTACTCACAGTTTTGTTCCGCTCACTTCTATGTTACTATACTGCTAAAGATTATACTTTCCAGTTGCTATTTAACCTAGATGTAGTGGGCCTGAGAAACAGGCCAGCTGGGTTTGGCTTCATTTACGCCTGGCGAGTAAAAAACTCCTAGTATTTTAAGTGATGCAAGCGCCTGCCCTGGCCTCCGTAAATTAGCTTCGAGTCTTTAAGTGAACAGAACACTTGTTTTATTGGCTAGGATGCAGCATGACACGTGATCAGAATCTTCGAAAACTGGAAAAGAGAACCTTTTTTAATTGAAAACCTGAACTTCAACGAATAAATTAAATTGGATTCAGTCACTACAAGTAGATAAGTGCTGCGCTGTCATTAATCATATTTATTTACGGAACCTAACCTGGAACATTTAGGCAATCTTGTGGATCACTATGCATGTCGATATGTTCTCCATCAGACTGTTCACTAAGGAGTAAGGGCTTGAAAAGGAAGATGATCTATTGGAGTATTGATTCAATGATGTTTATAATCTGTGCGGTCTATCTATCTGTCTGTCTCAGTGTCTATCTCTGTGTGTGTGCGCTCGCGTGTGTGTACGCGTGTGCGTGTGTGAATATGTGCGTGTGTACGTATGTGTATCTGTATCTTTACACATTACTTTAGCTATGTGTGGATCAAAATATCAACATAACAACTAACATATTTTTTAGAAAGGTAATGTGGCTTGGTAATAAAAAACTTTACTTTAAACTTTAAATATTCTAATTACCGCTAGCTAAAGCTAATAAAGGTAATGGTTGGTAGCAAAATTAACAATAGGTGAGTAAATAAAAAGACAATGAACAAAAACGGAATATTATAAATTTTAAGTTACTATTTTAAATTACTGTACGTGCTCCAAGTCGAAAAGTGTGGAAGGAACTGGCGTTTACAATATGAGTGGGCAAAGAGTTCAAATTGGGAACTGTTCTTACATAGAAAGAGTACTCACAAGCATTGACAGAAGATGATAATTGTGTGAACTAATGCTCATGACTTGCTCTAGTACGCCCGTAAGCAGATCCTTATGGGAGTTCCGGTGGCAAGGGGATGTTGACAAGTCCCTTGTTGAACTTGTAAAACATAGTCACGTCCGATGGTGTACGTCGCTCCTTTAAAGATGGCCAGTTTAAATCTTGCAACATGGATGAAACACTGCTGGTTCTACTGTAATCATTCTCGACGAAGCGGGCAGCGCGTCGTTAAATCGACTCAATGCAGTCAACGTTCTTACCTGTGTGTGGCGACCATGCTACGGTGGCAAATTCGGTTAACGGTCTCACGAGACCCATGTATATAAAGCACGTTCTTTGACAGATTGGCCACATTGGATATGTTACTCTGGAGAATTCCCAGGACTCTGTTAGCCTTCTTTTTTACTTCTTCGCATTGTTTGTTCCAAACTTATTACTAAATTCTTATCCAACAGAGCAATTCCAGAATGAAAAGCAAAGTCATAATTCTTCTTGTCCTGACCATCCTTATCTCAGGTAAATAAATAAATATTGGTCTGGTTCTGCTATCGATTTTTCTGATAGTTATATTGAAGCGAGAAAGCAGTAATTGTTAGAAATTGAAGGCATGTTTTCTTTCTTGTATTACTTAACTCCAGGCACATAATTATCCAACTCTTATCATTACATTGATCATTTGGCAACTTAGAATTAATATCAGCCTTCCATTTGAATATTTGAATCACTTGCACAGCTGATCGAAGGCTGATCACATTGTGGGGTGAGGTAAGAAGAATGATGATTCCATCCCACAATTAGGATTCTGGCTAGGAGGGTTTTTAGTGGGGAAATTAAGGTATGATTTGTTTGAATAGGGGGTAAGGTATGGTATGGTCAATAGAATGCGAGCTGTCCCTTTATTTTGCTATTTTTCGACCGGGAAAAGCAAAAGTTTTGATGCTGGCCGTGTGGCGTAATACATGTGGGGGAGTGGGGCTCCCTCTCGCTGTCGCTACGCCACTCGGTTTCGTGGCCTCACAGCTCATTTTTCACTGATTTACTGGTCTGAGGAAAAGGAAGAGACGGCTCGCAGTCTATATGGTCAAAGACTTGTCCTTAAACCTGTAAATGAGTTCTATGAACAATCCACGCACTTTTTTGGGTCGGGTAAGCTGGTGTTGGGTGGGGTGGGGGGTGACTACACCCCAAAACGGCCCTCTTGATAGAACTCTGACAATGTCAAGTATTAGGCTTCTAAAGAATTTGTTCATCTCTGGCCAGCAGTGAGTTATACGCAAGGAGCAAGTTGTAGGGGCAAGTACTATAACTGGTCGACTCATGTCTGCTGTGCGGGAAGAATTCTCTGGAAGGCGATAACAAAGACATGGTGCTGTGGAGCAAGCAACTACGACCCTCATTTCCATGTCTGCTGTGCGAGAAGAATTCTCTGGAAGGCTATCACAAAGACATGGTGCTGTGGAGCAAACAACTACGACCCAAACAGCCATGTCTGCTGTGCGGGAAGAATTCTCTGGAAGGCGATCACAAAGACATGGTGCTGTGGAGCGACAAACTACGACCCTTCCTCTTACAAGTGCTGCGGAGGACGCGTTGTGTGGAAGTACTCCAGTTGCCGTGGGTAATGCTATGGCACTTTACTGCCACAGAAGAAGTTCAAGTGTAGCGTGTTAATTAAGCTGAACTAAAATCTTGCTGCATGTATTTAAGACCCAATCTCCAGCAAATAAAAAGACATGTAATACTGAAATGTATCCATTACAAATCGTTGACTACAATCTAGATTTGTTATTTACGGTAAATTAATATATGTTGGAGATAACGAACAGTACGTTGGGTCAAATTAGTTCATAAACGCAAAACGGTTTCCCGAGACAGATTCGCCATAAACGGTATACAGGATGGAGCTACGCATTATTAAACATGTTAATCAGTATATAAAGTGAAATCAACCTCGTATCAATTACAGCTAAAGATCTGGATGAAAAAATGCTTCCACAGAGCAACAAGTCAGCAATGTGTAATACATGGCAATAAAATAAACTTAGAAATAATCTATTGACACATTTAGATGGATTTAAGAGGCTCTGTCAGAGAAAACTGGTCCAGAACCAGGAAATGGGAGGTTGGCTGATTGACTTCATACATAGTGTGCTGAGTTGTGGTGGCTAGTGCTGTTGAATGTCACAATTAAAAGTTTGCCGAGATTCTTTGTCCGTGAGAAGTAATGACCTGCTTCATGGTGGGGGATTTGACCCTAATTTTAGTCTAAATTTAGTCAGGGTTTGAGGTCTTGTAGAAAACGTATGATGACACTGGAAAAAAAATCTTTTTTTCTGTTCTAGTATTACCACATGTTCACTTTTCGGAAATAGTTGATTCAACTCCACAGTTCAACCTCGTCACTAGGGTCTTCTCAGCATTCAATATGGCTGTCTGCAATGAGAAGACCCTGGTAGACAGCAGATCACATGATCCCAAAATCTCAGGGACAAAGTTTGGCTGCCATTTTTAATTAGTAATTAGTAATTAAAAATCTCCAAGATTTTGGGAGATTTGGAGATCATGTGGTTTGCTGTTTGTTAGGGTCTTCTCTTTGCGGACTAGATGACCATATCAAATGGAGGGAAGACCCTGGGGAGGAGGTTGTTCCATAGCTCACCAGTGACATAATATTTAATAATAATAATAATAATAATAATAATAATAATAATAATAATAATAATAATAATACATTTGTGCACATAAAACCAAGTTTCTATGCTCTCACAATATATAAAACTATAAAAAGCAAAATGTAGGTTTACTTTTAAAAAGTTAAAATTATCTATTTCTAAATAGAAGTGTTTTCATTTGGCTTTTAAAAATGTTTAAGGATCAAAGTAGATCATTTCATTGCCTGAGGTAGGGAGTTCCAGCATTCAGGTGCAGTATAAAAGACAGCTCTATGACCATTGGTGATAGTTCTGACATTAGGTACTATAGCAGTAGTGGTTTAGAAAAAAAATGGAGTTGTCTCGGAGGTTTGTTGAGGAGGGTAAAATGACGATTAGGCACAAAGTCTAAAATTAGCTGGAAAAAAGGCTTATAAAAACTGAGCACCAAAGTACAGCACTCAAATTTGCATCTAGCATCCACCAGCAACTGTACTTGTCCTACTTTAAGGTGTAAAACTGATAGTTTATAAAATAGGGTAGATATAACACATGCTCTGATTGGCTGACAGATGGCTAAATGAGTGTTTATATCAGAGGATAAAGGCATTCATTTTATCCTTGTCTTATTTCTATTTTATAAAAGCAATATAAAACGGCTGCTCATGTCCATAAACTGTGATATAAACACACTAGCAGTTGTAGAGCACTCAAGAAGCAAGAAACTTCTTAAACTTCTCTCATGGTCTACAACATCTGGCATGTTTATAGACACCTGCAGCCATTTTATATTGCTTGAATAAAGTTAAGTTTGTGATTTCCCACATTTAATTTCAAACTCTTTTTGAGCACAAACATAGCTCATTAACTGGATACAAAACACACGTGAAGACAAGTTGTGCATTGAGCCAGTATAGTAAGTGCAGAACAATAGAATAATATCTATTGTCATTTGGTTCCATTGTGTGTGGAGACTATTTAATTGCGTTCGACAAAGGAGAACGCAACACTAAAGTGGTAGGTTTTCTGTGGCCAGATGCACAGTTACCTAGATGTCCATGCGAGTAAAATCGAGATTCATGGTTCATGGTGGTTCATCACATTCTTGTACAAAATCAGCGCCATTTTGAATTTATAACTAACCTATGACATCACGCACATGCACCTATTTCTATTTTCAAGCTGACCAAAGGAGTTGTGGCTCTTTGAACGATTGTGCAGCATCCGTACTGTGCGCAAAATGCAAGGGAAAGCTAATGTCAATTAAGCAATGATCAGCCTTCAATCACTCGTTGAAGTGCAGTGCATTTGATTCAGTTCAACAGGAACCATCTGTTAATCTGATCCGTTCTGACCCGTTCCACTGATATACATTGTTGTCACAGACACCCGATACAAAGCTAAAGAAACCAACTTAGATTCTCTAGTTTTGTTCTGGTGCTTGGCAGAATACCAACAAATCAGATGTCCTTGGGATGTCAACTGACTCAAAGACAAACGTGAGGCGTGAAATTATATACAAACAAGTTGAGCATTGAGGTAATAATCGAAGGATTTATGCATATTGTTTAAGTTGCAATAGTGTGCAATGTGGATTTGGTGATGTGTGCCAGTACCAATCTTTGAGAATAATAGTACTTTATCCTGAAGCCCTCTGATAGAATAACCAAAATGAATAAGTGATAATACAAGTACTGAACATAAGTTGATGGAATGATGCTTTTACTGATTTACATCTAACTCCTGTATACCCGGTGCATAGCCGAATGGAATACCATTCACCATTGTACTACATTTGATCAAAAATTAAAATAGGCAGCATACAATCCTTGACAATCATCAACTTTGCATTCAAGGTTGTTGCCCTCTGAACTGTATCAATGTTGTTCATAATTTTCTGGCTCAGTGGAATGCACTTTCTTTTCTAATCTGTGATTATGTACCGATCAAATAGAAACGTCAACATTCCCTCCGGGCATACCCCGGGCATTTGATGCATTGCCGTGCCCGGGTGTGGGGAATTTGATGTTGGCAGTTGACCCATGGGTGGGGAATTTGACATTGGAAGGAAGGGGTGGTGGGGAATTTGAACAAGTTGTCTCGATTTCATGTTATATGCCGCATAGTTCCTTCATTGAGTCGCTGGTGTCGCCAGTCGAAATTATTCACGGACTCGAATTTTACAAGCTTCGCAAGTTCCAAACTCTTCTACTTCTTTATATACTTCGAATTTTTTGGCTTACTTCAAACAAACTATGTACAACGATGGGAAAACAAAAAATCTTCAAGAATATATAAGGTCTTTAAGTAACTGATTCAATTTAATCTTGTTGGCCCTTACACTCTCCCGCCACTGAATAACAATTTCGAAAGTCCCGGGGGTAGGGGCATTTGATCACTTAACATTGCTTTGGTATGGGGTATTTGAACAACCTTTTGGTCCCGGGAGTGGGGGATTTGAACAAACAAGACTCCAAAACTTCAAATGCCCGGGGGGTTGCCCGGGGGGGATGTCGACGTTTCGACTTGATCGGTACATTACTTCTAGTAATATTAAATTATAAATAAGGTCATAAATTGCCTCGTAATGTTGGAAACCTGACCGATTACTCTTACAATTCTGCTCACCTTTGTCGACTTTCTTCACCTTATTGACATGCGGTCACTTCCATTATAAGCTGACGTGCAATATCTTCATTGCATGTGTATACAAACACACCAGCTGTTTGCGCTCCACTTCGAAACTGTTTGTCCGCCATTTTGAATAAAAACTCTGCTAAGGACTGGGTACTATTTACTTCACCAAGCTCGTACCCAGGGTCATCCGCGCACCAAAGCCTCGGACAAATGATATGTAAAAACTGAGCTGAGAGACGAAGGACGAGCCTGTGGACAATCTGTAGATAGACTCGTATGTCAATATAGAATCCATGATATCCAAAGTAACATCACATTTCTTATAACTGTTTATTTTTCAATAAGTAATTTATCTATTTTCCCATCTTCAATTATAGGCAGTTGTCTGTGGTATCTGTAATGGTATGAAGTGAAATGAAATTGATCTTCTTTTTTACTCCGCATTAAATTACTTTAAATGTTTTCCTAGCAGTTTTCTTCTTCTTTCTTCTTTTTTTCATATTATATTATCCTGGCCCGCCTAGATTAGCTTGAGCTAGCTGCGGTGCCAGGAACATGTAAAAATGAAATAAGAAAATATCAATAAAAAAAGTCTAATAATAAATAAATAAAATATAGAGAAGCTCCAACCGCCCACAGTAATGCGATCGGGGTCGGCGCGTGACCCAACTCAGCCTGGAGGGGCGGATCCAGAAAAAGAGTGGGGTTGTCCCATCAATAGTATCTTAGCGAGGGCCCAAGGTCCGAGTTTCGTGGGGGTTTCAAAATTTTGAAAATGGAAGTGTTCTTAAATGACATTTTCTGCATTTTGAGTGTATTTTTAGTCATCTTGTGAGGTCCTAATGCATTTATTCAAGTGACTTATTACTAAACGATTAGACCGCGTTTAGAAGGATTTGTGTTAAGTTTTAAAACTGTGATTACAGAACTTATAGCTTGAACCAATTCTTCTTGATTAGAGGAAAAAACCTTAGGGCAAAATTTTTATCACAATCTGCGATTTTGGAGTGGACTTACGGAGGACCAAACTCAACCAAAATCCCATACATTTGCTGTAATTTTACGCGTGGTTGCCCCCCAATCAAGAAGGCCTCCAAAACCGTGAAAGGGTCTATTAAGTCAGCCATACATTGTTCTTTCCAACCTGGACCGAACACAATGGCGCGTCAGTTATGACGAGCTGTTCGACCAATCACAAACACCTGGCCGCTGGCGACCGTGAACAAGGCATAGTAACAAAAGATCTGTGCAGGCTCTTGCTCCTCCTCCCGTTTCCTGTTTTTCCCACGCCGCAAGTAAGAGCCTGTTGGCAGGCTACAAATAGTGTCAAGTTTTTCCTTTGACAGAAGTTTCTTCGGGCACTGCAAGTTAGGCCCGTAGCCAGCATGAGGCGAACCGAGGCACTTGCCTCGGTAAAAATTTCGAAAAAAAAATTATTTTTTAGAATACAATTACTGATTTTATAAATTTGGTGCATTTTCAACGATTCTAGGAATGAAAATTTCAAAAATTTTCCGGGGGAGCATGCTCGCGGACCCCCCTACAATTCGCTCGCGCCTACGGCGCTCGCGCAAAGTAGCTAGCGCTCGCACGGCCAAATTGATATCCGTACTGCCTCGGTTAATATTTTCTTCTGGCTACGGGCCTGCAAGTCCCACACATATGCCCGGCCTTCCCCCCTCCCGCTTAACACTGATAGGTGCATTACAAACATAACTTAACGGTTGCAGTCGAGCAACATTTTGAGCATAATAGTTCGTTTGTGAGGGTGACGCCAAGGAGCATAATATTCAAATATCATGACGGGCATAATTGAGTCAACCCTTAGTTCTGCCAGGGCGCGGGAATTTGTTGACTTTTGGCGGGAAAAACGATTACGCACGCCTTGGCCTTTGCATTTACAATGGCCAGAACCAGTTCTCTCAGGCCGGACAGACGCGACAAATGGAAAGCGCCCTTAGTTTTTCTATTATTTTCCTAGATTCTGGAGGAATGCAAGACGGCTCGTAGTCTACGTTTTGGACATTATTACGTGGGGTACGTTTGGTTACAAGAAATTTAGTTGGGGCATCTTCTGTCGTTATTGCAGTGGAAAGCGTTTCGTGTATGAGAGAAAATAAATTTGTAAGAACTTATATCCATAAGGTCATATTTCCATGGCCAAACATATCAATCCTGATTCCATGCGCCTTAGCTCCTGTACGGATTGTTAGGACGGTGCAGCGTCGTTCCTTATTCAAATCATATGCCATACATGCATACATGTAGCTATATATTTATATACAGTGATAAGCTTACAAATGTCTACTATTTCATAAGAAAGATTTGTCATGGTATGTTTATTTAATTGTTCACTTACTCATCCAATTTCGTTTACAGACTAACAAGAAATAGCTATCTTCTAAACATCTCGGGAATGGTTTGAACTCATTGTTTGCCGTATGTGATGCATGTTTTATAGTTCATATAACATTCAAGTCGTTTCTTAATGTCTTTAGCATCTTTCAAGCAGGTATCCCTCTCTTGATTGCATTTAACCTAAAATTTAATAATAAATACTTTAAATATTATTAAAATAACTGGTTCGCAGTGAAACAGTGGGTTTTGCTTTCCTAACATTTTTGATGTTTTCGCTGAACTCATGCAGAAAAAGGTCACCCGGAAGGCCAAAATAAGTGAATGAGTTTATATATCATTGCCCTTCTGTGCGACGTTTTCTGCATGAGCTCAACAAGGGTGCGTGTAGTTGTAATTGTGGTTCGGGCAGCAGAATATTTCTCTGGAAGCATGCATAAAAGACGTTGATTTTGCAACACAATGGACGAATATGATATGGTTTTACACAGCCTCCATTCCCCAATGCAGACGCTTTATTCGCAGCGAAAGAAATAATGCGCAGATCTGCACTAGAGGTTAGGTTCTACAATAATTGTAATGATGATTCATAGGATAGTTCACTTAATTGTACCACGCCACGCGCGCGCGTAAGCCACTCACTTCACGCTCGTGTCCATGCACTACGTCCGATCGCGCTCTACGCTCATTTGGGAGTTTAAGCAACCAGGACGGCAATGTCGACGACGACGGCATAGAACAAAAGACTTTTAAGCTTTTAATTAAACTTACAGAATGCAATAAACGGCACGTTGAAATGCACCAAGCTGACCACCTGTCCTCCATGGTCTTCAGAAATACAACGTGAAAAGTCCCAAGTTCGGGTTTTGTAGAAAAACGTGAACGTCAAATACAAATTGTCTCGTTATTAGTTTTTGGTTTCAAAACTAGGGTGTTTAGTTCCTGACGTTTGCACTCCTTCACATGCACAATCAAAGCATCACGGATGCTATTATGCTCGCCGTGCGAATTTCTACTTTTTGTGATTTCTGTGTTGTTTCTGTACTAAGTATACGGAAATAAAATGTTGACAGTTGAGCATCAATATGTACAACTCAGTTGGAATAAT
>JANVCK010022122.1:0-13323 GCA_026546655.1 Epizoanthus illoricatus | reverse complement strand
ATACATAATCTTGTCTTTTTGATGTAAAATAATCGAAACTATTGATAATAAAGTTGTTGTTGTTGTTGTTGTTGTTGGGGACAGATAATCGGCTAGTGTGTGGTAGTTCCCCACAGCATTTCCACACGATTTTTTGTCGTGGTGCAGGTTGTTGCATACTGATCGTATCATACTAGATCTAAAAGAGTCTTGTCGGACGTTGTCAGCTAGTGTGGGGTAGTCCCCGGTAATTTGTCGGGGCCCTTTGCGCATCAACCAACGTGAAACGGGATTTCAAGCACGCGATTTACTTCGATTTTTTCGTGACTTGTCAATAGCTACCCTTAAAGAACTACCCTACACTAGCCGGCTTTCTGTAATCGGCAGACTCCAGACGAAAATCGGCTATTGTGTGGTGGGAATACATATCACGGAAATATATAATAAACATGTGTTCTTGCATATAAGTGTACTAATGGTAATGGACCCCTGTATCTTTCTGAACTGAGCCACCGTCGAGTACCAAAGCGCACAGGCCTCGGTGTGCGCAAAACTGTCTCTAAGGCGGAGAGGAGCACTGCTGATCGCGCCTTTTCCGTGTGTGCTCCGAAACTCTGGAACAAGCTTCCATACGGAATACAAACTAGTAGTAGATTACAGGCCTTTAAACGAGAATTGAAAACATTTTTTTTCGGAAATATTTTTAATCGTCTTTTTAATGTGTTACTAGTGTCTTTGAATTTCATTAGAAAAGGCACTTTAAAAACTTAATTATTATAGTTGAGCAAACCGGCTCAATGCTGCAAATACTTTACGTCCATTCAAATGCGCGCGTATTTATAACAGTGGCAACCTTGACCTGCGGCGGGTGTGCAGTGAACCCTGGACATGAATCGCTTTCACTCTCGTACGAAATCAAAATTCAGGAAAGGTGAAGGTGATTTTGTTTCTATGGGACAGTTTACAAAAAAAACCTTTCCATTTTAGAAACTAAGCCATTTTTTTAAAAAATACTTCTCATCAAATATGGGTTTATACCAGTTGATGGCCCTAATTATTCAAATCAATCCTGGCACGAGTTTCGTGTCGACCGGCCATCACCAGCTCCTGTCAATATCAAATTATACAAAAATGTTACCAAGCAGAGAGGGGTGCGTATAAATATTTTTCTTACTAAATATTTTGCACAATATGACACGTCCTTAACAAGAAGTAAAATTATATTTTGTTGAATGTATTATACTTAATAAGTAACAGGAAATTGTTTATTTATTTTAAATAGAAAACAAGTTTTTGCAGAGGACCAGTCTTCCTCCCCTCCCCCGAAGAAAGCACACGTTTGTTTGAAGCTTGCCTCAACTTGCCCAAACTCGATGTTGAGTCACGCTTGATTCGCGGAATTGTGAATTCGCATGTGAAATGGTTGATTCTGCGGAATCTGGAAGACGCCACAAAGGGATTAGGAAGCTCTTCAGTTCTTTGGTATGCCCAATTCGGGGTAAGTAAATTTCCTTGAGAATTTTGTTGTTGTTTGAAGTAAATGGCGGCATTAAAGAGGAGGAAATTTTCACGGGAATTCTGCGAACAGTAAATGAGTAATGTCTTCCTTGGAAACAGAAATTTGTGGGAGCTTTACGGATGAATGTGAAATCCTTTGGGTTTTTGTAAACTTGTACAACGACCATATTTATGTTGTTGGTTTTTTTGGTAGATATTTGAAGCGGTTTTCTATTGTCGGGTGATCATGTTGTATATGTATTTGTAATTTCGCCTCGGCCATCGTACGCAGACGTTTCGCTTTATTTTATATCAAGCGCATAGAAACTCATGTCACTTCATAAACGAACATATTATTGTGAATAACACAGCCGTGAGATCTTTTTGTGTTCACTATTGGCGTTTCTTTCACTTTACCAAAAATATAGCGATCTTCAATTGACGAGACTTTGGTTTGCCTCAGAACAGTGAAGCCATTTTCAGAATTTGCTCCCAGCGGGTAATTTATAGAAAATACAGCTGTCTGTAGCTGTTGGCCAGTTTTTAATTGGATGAATTAGAACGTTAGAACAATATATCCTATCTAAGGAATGTTTTAGGCCGTGGATCGACTCCAAACTAAAAGATATCAGTTTTCTTTTTAAATTATATGTATTCCATGCAGTTGCCAGTAGAGTACTGTGTATACTATAAATAGTATATTTTGAATATTCATTTTACAGCGAATTTGATTGGCTGAAGTACTGGACCATGTAAGTGGTGTCATCGGAAAACCAATATCACTTTTCACAAGCAAAAGTGCCACATGGCTTCAGTTTGTTTCTTGTCGCTTGCATATAAGACACAACAACCTATAAGTTTAGGAACTGTAACTTTATAGTGTCTTATCAGTGATTTCTTTCTTAGCAGTTTCCAGTCAGGTGGGCTGTTATTGAACTTTCACTTGTGGTTTACAAATCTTACTGTTACAAAATGCTGTAGTGCCACAATCCTTTACAACCAACTGCCACATGTTAGAGATCTGATCACGAGTATTCTTCATTCTTGTCAGCAATAATAAACTAATAAAAATAACCAGCTGCTATAGCCTGACGTGGTGTCACATTATAAAATAATTTTTGATAACTAGTCATGTATGATCCCTTTGTGTCCATGTTAACAGCATACAAAGGCAGAGCTTTCAGAAAACAAATCAACATGCAACAAAGAAACTTAATAGATACGATATGCAATGTTACGTTATGTTCTGAACAAAATATATTAACTCTAGCCAACTAAATGAATTGAACAAGTGAAGTGTGTTTGAGTTCCTTTGAATGCTGAATAATTTGTGGAGTATATAATTAATGATATTAAGGTTAGTAACACACAAAGACAAATACGGTCATCAGTTCAGCCATATTCATGAATAGCACGAATCCGTTTCCTCAGCGTTTAACTAGGCCTAAGGGCAGAGTGCAAGAGGATCAAACAGCAAGGTTGATTTCTTGTCAACAGCTAGTATAGTGCTTAAGTCAAACTAATTTTGTAATACTTATTAACATTAGATGACCAGATGACCCCAAACCTGCTTGACACAGTTCCATAGTCGTTTGTGTTAATCAGCTCATGCAACGTTCCTGTTTACCTGTTGTTTGGTGTTGATTATGCGACGAATGTCAATCTGCATCACGAAACTGCCATCCTCGACAGTACACTACTCTATTCATAGCCATTGTAGATTGTTCAAAGCTGTATAATTTCAAAGATATCTTGTTTGAGGTACTGTGCATTTAGACTGCAAAATCAAGACCCTTTCACCCAACCACATGCATCAAGCCTTTGGGAGACCTTGCAGTGGACAAGCCCATTTCCACGTGATACGCAAGTGATATAACATGCAATCACTAATCCACCAATCGTGATACTGAAATAAATCGGATTTGGTGTGCAAAGATATACGTCATACCCTACTTTTTGTGTCTTTGTATGTGTCTTTCTAAAGGAATGTTACCGAATAGTTTACACGATTACTTCAGAAAGCTAAAAATATGATGTTTAGTATATGTAATTCAAAGATCAGTTATAATTACTTATACTGCTTTTATTCATTTTTACCAATGAAGATATTTTTAAACCAATATCTAACATAATGCTGTAAATTCTAGCTGACGTTCTTACAGGTTTATGTAGTCCATAATTAATGTGTACATTTGCATGTTGAGTTAAAGAAAAAGATAATAATATATATATTTGGTGCTTTAATTTCGATCATAAAACAATATTATTATAATGTAAACTTAATTTTTGAGTGGGTTTATTAGTTTTCATAAGTGAAACTGGATTATTTAAATTTCTGATAAAATTGGAGTGTGCACTGAATGATACAGAAACATACTTATTTTGAGGTTTCTCAAGAAATCTTGAAGGAATTTTATATTATGGTTATTAAGTGGCAAGGTGACCTGTGCAACCGACATGAGATCTATACACTTACAGTATATGTACATATTGTTTCTCTTATCTTTTATCCACTTTTAACATCTGAATGCCATTTCAATAGCTTTTAACCAAGGCTGAGGAAGGTTGTAGTATTTTAACCGAAATGTTCCACAACTCTTAAAAATATTTTAGTCTGTGTCAACCGTCATTTTATAATTCATAAAATACCATGCCTGACAGCAAGCACAACATTTTCATATGTACATATATACAGTGTTATATGTTATCTTCTGTTGGGATTGATTGGTGATACCTAATTTAGTTTTAGGAACTACTGGATATGGAAGATGGTTGTAGATGAAATGCACACATGTGCGTGACTTTGACTTTCAGATTAATTCATCATGTCTACAGACACACGTATGATGGAGTTGAAAAATGATATACAGTTTCAGATATTTTAATGGTTCAAACTAATTAGAAATTTTGTGTGTTATTCACATTTTTTTAAAAGTTGCTTTGTATTCAATTTTTAAAATATTTTAATCAACAAATTTAGTACTTAATTGTCATGTTCATGATTGTATCTTTTTGAATAAAATAGTGCTCATGACATAAAATCAATAGTTGGATCTGGGGTCAATGACCTCAGTTTAGTAAGCCAGAATAGAGTTATGGTGATGACAGGTACTGAGAGAGCATACATGTATGCTGTTGAAGTTGTCGAATCTAAAAGATAATAGAATATAATGACTTATAGTATCAACAAAATTAATAGTCATAAATTGTCAGTTATACATTGAATTTTCTTTTCAAGAATATAATTTTTTTCTAATTTATTTTCACATTTTTTGAAGCAAGTATAATTTATACATGTACAACTGATAAGTTTTATATTTAATGATATCTTCAAGTGGACTTTTTTATAATTATATTTGAACCAGTGGAAGGAATTACATGTATATATATTTTAAAATTTTTGTGAGCAAGAGGTTAGTACTTAAATTATTATAAACAGAATTTTGTCAATTCATTTATAACATGTAATGTCTGGCAAGCATCAATTGGACCAAATTTTAAAGTGTGGCAAGTGTAGCCCTACAAAAAAGGAAATTTGAATTATAGTTTGTTGTAAGTTAGTTTGTAGATTTCTTAATTAAACAGTTTTTCTAATAACTATAATTTTGTAACTATAGTTTCTCCAGTTGTTTGAATAATGACACTAATCAATTTATTTCTATATTGAAAGACCATTAATAATGAGTGAATTAATAATGTAAGAATTTTGAAGAAGCAATTAACTCATTTCACCAATAGGGTCATTTCTATATATAGTCAGCCTACATGTAAAATTAATAATATTAATTGATTTTGGTCTCTGTATGCAATAACAATTTGTGATGTGTTGATTGATATGAAAACATGCCACATGCATGGCTGGTTGTATGTGTCAGTAAAAGTTTCAAGAATTTTGAAAACTTTGGCAACTGCAGGGTCACTTAAATAAGAAATAGTTTATTTCAGACAGTGTATAAGAGTATTAGCTCCAATTATAGAACCTTACTTTGTTGATTGGTATGCCATTTTAATATATAAATTATTATTCTTTGTATATTGCATACATTGCTTATATATTTTCATGTGTTGTATGTAATATACCCTAAAACATTTCATTTCTATTTTCCCTTTCTATTTTCTTTAATTTTTTTTAAACCTGTACTACAGTTAGCCTGTACATACCTTTATTTACTGTAATTATATTTTCCTTCTTTATATTTTTCAAACTGTTGCAATTATTGGTGCTACTAAAAGTTATTGTATTGTTGACATTTAATGCAGGGCTAAGTTTTAGGGAGTGTGCTTTCCTATGAAATTTATTTTACTATCATGCTATTAATTGGTTTTCTTCCAAGATTTTTAAAATCTAATTTCTAATTTCTAATAAATACCATACTAAATTCAGGGTAGAGTCGAAGGATATACAGACATCATCTGATGTATCATCAGAGGCATCATGTAGCAACCTAAAGGCTCACCACAGCCGTAGCCCGGAGGCACAAGAAAGTCGAAACAAGCGGCACAAGGCAGACAAAATGGCAAACAAGAGCTCCTCCCACCTTCAACCAGGGCCAAGTAGTGGTAATGATGAAGGATCATCGTCATCATCAGAAACCACAGAATATGGAATGTTGGTGGTAATTGGGTAAGCTAAGACCTGGTCTAACGTAAGATTTACAGGTAAAGGACAGCTAGCTTGTTGTGGATGTGTGCTGGGCTAAAATAGAATACTTCCAGTTGTTTTCGTTGTTGCTGATCAGTCATCAGCTAAGATGGAAGAGATTTTCCAGCTAAAACAAGTAAATGCATGACATTCATGTTGTTTTAGTACATCACTTTTGATTGGGTAGCAGTAAAACTTTTTTGTGCCAAGAGCCATGCAATAAAACAGCTTTTTGAAACAGGGCCAATTTTATGCAATAGATTTAATCCACTAGGAATGTGGTCACATAATATTTATTATTATTATCCACATGCTTTGAGTCACAAAATATTTGCTGCATGCACATATAATTATTGTATCACTGAAGAAGAGATGAATTGGCTCTACAGTTTTCATATTTTCAGTTACGATACCTGTTCAGGCAAGATATTTGCTGTAGTCTATAAGCTTTGTGACCCTTTATGTTTTAAAAGTAACAAAATAAACCTTCAGTAAACTTGATCAATTGATTCACATACTGATCAGCAGTGGATGGTCTGATTTGCAAACATGTGCAAAAGGAAGTGATATTTAGCTAGATGTATATAAATTAGGGCAGTTGAGGCCATTGGTTAATTATGGTAAAGGGGCTCAGCTTTTGTTAGTGGAAACAGCATGCATGTTTCGATTCGTGTTTCCAGTACTTATACGACCATGTGAATGCCGTCATGAAAAAATTGGGAAAGTGTAATGGATAATTATAGAATAATGTAATAATATTATGACTGAGGTTACTATACCTCATAAACAAAAAAATATGATCTTGTCTCACACTGTGAGTAAAGTGCATAATTATAAGTTGTATTTTTTGCAAAATAAATTATTTAAAGCATACAAGTCATGCATATGCAACAATGTTTCATTTTTGTATTATTACATTCTCAAGTTTGCAACAAATATTTACTGATTTTGGCCTGCTTATATAGTGAAGTTTTACATAACATGGAAGCCTGAGTAAGTGATAAAAATTGACATCAGGAATGATTCAACAGTGATGTACAAGATAATGTAACTGACAAATTTAACTTTGTTCTGCTCAGAAGATTTTTATTGTGGAAATAAATATATTCTAAATGCTGTATAAATACAATATATTTAGGATTGCTCTATTTTGAAACAAACTTGGGGGTATGGCTGATATGATGTCATAACTTCACTATAATTATATTATAGTCAGTGACAGAATTTACCCTTCATCACATCTGTTTTAAACACGGCAAAGACTTAGAATTACTGAACTACTATTTTGGCCTCAAAGTTTAATTAAAACATATTGTCTTGACTATAAATTTCCAATTAAAAACTAATCAGATAGATCTTATATACACTTTTCAGGAATTAACCTTTATTAAAATAGCTTTATGTCTCTTAAAGCTACAATGGAACCCTGCCCAGTGGAGACAATAACCGACACAGAAGTGCATACATTCTTAGGAAGAAATGGACCCCCTCAGGAGTCAGACCCTTTAAACAACACCTGGCTTCTTCCGAAACTGGGATGCAGGTGTGTACAGCTACCATGAGATATCGTTTCTCATTTCTGAGGGGCGCCAAGGGTCTGGTCTGCTTTCCGGAGCAGATTTATCATCTTCCTTTGATTTACAAGCATGTACATGTAACTGCAATTCAAATTAATTAAATAATGATAATTATTAAATAATTATATTAATTAATATTAAATGTTTGATTTAAAATTAAATCTTATATATATCTGTCATCATACACTAGTTCCAGAAGTGAATTAAGTTTATTAATTTTAACCTTGCTTAGAACTAATGTAGTTCATGAGGAACAAATTACCAAATTTATTCAGTTGTCTGAGTTGGTTGACATATTCAGTATACTTATGTGTAGAAACCAACAACAAAATAATAATGATCAGAAGTATATGTTGTCAAATTACTGTCACTCACCAAATGTTATGTACACAGTTCCTAGAACAGACAGTATCTAGCTTATTTATATTTTGCTAGTCGTCAACATTAATGATAATTCAAAACATGAGACTGAATATATTTATAAATGATGGGATTGATCAGCTAAAAGTTGATATGTTATGTTTTTTGCTGTGAGGGTGAAAGGTTTGAGCTAGCTGAAACCTTTCACCCTCATGGCAAAAAACATAACATATCAACTTTTAGTTGATCAATCCCATCATTTGTAAACAGGTAGCCTGCTTGCCGACGTAGAAAACCTACTACCAGTAGTAGTTTTTTACAACTAGTATACCAGTGAATATACATGTAATTATAAATAGCCTAGTAAATAATATGGAGGCCCAGGTCTGCCTGCAACATTAATTAAGTCTTTAGTGCTGATTCAAATACTCATGATCAGTCTAGTATATCTGGTGATTTTACTGGTGTGACAAAACAGTGACTTATAATAATTTCTTATCACTAGTTACGCCTGGTTTTCACTATCACATGAATGCCAATGTTGTTTTTCTGATGGTTGGCGATCATTGCCAGTGCTTGCAGTATATTTGAGTGTGGAACAGACACCTGTTTATTACAAAATGCCAAAATCGTGTCTGTGTGGCTCTGCGAGCGAAGTTAAGTTTTGCAAGATATTGCCGTGCTGAAAGGATGTTACAGTGCAGACAGCAATTACATGTGCATGTACATCTAGGCTATGGTTGAGGTTTCATCTGTAGAAAAACACTAAAATGCTGGGACAGTGTTTCTAATATCGAGTTGGTCTTGTCACAGATCTCTCTGAGATTGGGAACATTGGGAAACTCAAACTTGTTTGAATGTTGTGATGATAAACGGTGGTTATCGATAGTTGCAGAGTTGGCAAGTATTATATGTCTTCAGGCATCGGCGACGATTGCCGAGGGCTGTCAGTGGTTGGGAACATACATCGGTTTTGTTGGTGATAATTACCAATTGATCAATTATGATAAATGAAAACCATGATCTTTTGGCCTGCAGTGTGGAACAAAGGGCTCTGAATAATCCACACGCCAGTCCACAATCTGCAGACAACCTTACAAGGCATTTCGATTGTCTGTGGACCTGCTGGCAGTGGTTCACACATAATATGCTTATGTGTGGATTATGCCAGAGACTTTCATTTCTGCTGCAGGTCAGATAAAAACATGGGCCACGGGAATGAAGTTGCCTTGGCTACTATATTTAAAAGTTTGCCATCTACTTCAATTAATTAATACCATAGTAGTTAATTATCCAATTCAATTAGTCATTTCAGTTATGATGTCAAATTATGCTGCTATATTGATTTTAATTGACTTTGTTTATTAATATGAAATTTCCTCGTGCTTATTGATATGAAAGTCGTTATCTTAGTTGTTACAGACTTGAAATTAAAATATTTATCTCATTAATTAATGAGCTGATGCATGTCGATATTGGTCACTTAAAGAGCTGTGCTAATTATCCAGTTATTGTGTCAGGTGATTCACTCAAATGAGGCACACAGTGTGTCATATACACTGACTCGTGGCCAGTCGGTGGTGGTGGAGTATACTCGCGACGCAAAAACTGATATGTTTCAAGTAAGTAAATATGGTGATTAATGATTATGCTAGCTATCTGTAACAGGGACTCACATATATTTGTCAGCCATGAGTGATGGTTACAATAAAAATTATGTTATTTTACCAGGGAAATGTTCAAACAGCTGATTTCCCTCAGCTGTTTTCAATACATTCCTTGGGCTATGGAATATATAAATGCACAGTCACAGCAACTATAGATTAAAATAGCTACAGTTAGCTACAATTCACTTTTGTACTCAAAATTCTCTGCTCTCAGGGATTTGTACTCCTGCTACGCACAAATTGTTCCGACAACAAAACATATGCTCTGATCTCACGATCGATCATGCGCATGCATTCATGAACAAACTCGCTCCCAGGGACTTACGGGGGCACGGAAATGAGGCTGTCATCCAGAAATCCATCCAAAAATCCTGTCACAGAGCTTGATTCAGTATACACAAATAGGGTGATGCCTAGCGGCAGCAATAAGCCCATGGGCTTTTTTGGGAAGGGGGGCAGGGGGGTTGGGCTTAGTTTTGGGAGGCACATTATTCAAGGGGGGAGCAGTTAATATCAGATTACACTGGATGTTCTGGTTTAACTGTGGATCGGCTTTTGTTGGCAGATTGGTCGATCATCAGATTCCAAGATTGACTTTCTAGTGACAGACACAGTGCCTGGCAGCAAGAAGGAAGAGGAGGATAACCAGAGGTCAACGATATCAAGATATGCATGCCGTATTGTTGTTAACCGTGAGCCACCGTATATGGCTAGGGTATATGCAGCAGGTATTGTAAAACATCATTGCAAGTGTTCTGGGGGGATATACCAAGTTTCGTACAGGGTGCTGTGCCCCCAAGGTTTAAACCCCTGTGTATACCATTTTATCCCGGGGGGCTCCCATATGAAAAGGGACGGGGATGCTCGTTGTACCTTTTAGGGGTTAAAATCGCAGGTTTTGGTACCTCTTAAGGTGTTAAAGATCAAAAGTTAACATTTGTAGTCAACATGGTACCTTCTAGGGATACAAATTTGTTTGAAACTTGTTTGGAATGATTTATGACAGTGCTTTTTAAAAATAACTGGCAGTGGAAAGCATTTGATGCTATTTTGAACTTTATTAAGTTTGTCAAAAGTTTCTGCACATTTTTAAGTGGTACCTTTTAAGGGTAAATTAGCTTGAGCCACACCCTGATTGTTACCTTTTAGGGGTTCAATTCAAATTTTTGACGAACATCCCCGTCCTTTTTACATGGGAGCTCCTCCCCTCCCCCCTGAGCTTTTCATATACCAGTTTTTGACAAAATGGTACCCTTCCATATTCCTAGCTAGAACAAAAATTGCACCTCTGTCCTCTATGTCAATGGTTTTTAACAATACAAACACAGAGAAACTCAGTTTAAAGGGGAAAAATAATCGAGCCACTTCAAATGATTGCCAAGCAAGCTTTCCACAAATCTTTGCATTGTAGTTTGTGCCAGGGACCAGGGAAAGCTTTTCTTGATATTTTGTGCCATTTGTCATTAATAGTATTTTTTTCTGGTACATAGGGTTTGACAAATCCAGCAACATCTTCTTGGGAGAGCGAGCTCCAAAGTGGAAGAATGAGGATGGGATGATGGATGGTCTGACGACAAATGGAATTCTGCTCATGAACCCCAAGGGAGGGGCGAATAACCAAGCCGGGATATGGAGGGAGATCTCTGTGTGTGGGAATGTATTTGGGCTGAGAAAGACAAGATCTGCGATGGAGAAGGGCAAATCGGTGAGTAGTCAGCGATGGTGGGTAATTTCTAGAGGTAAGGGACTGGGTCCAAGTTCATGACAGAACCACGGCGGATAAAAGTGGACTCCAAGGGACCTGCAGGGCATAATATAAGTTGCTTAGGAAGTTGATTTTTTCCATTAAGCACATGTTGCTCACACACTTTAAATCACGAATCAAACAAACACACATGCTCTGATTGGATGATGCTGAAAGATGTGTCTTTTTTACTTCCTGTTCTTTCGAAAAATAATACCTCCATCACACATGCTCTGATTTGAGTCAGTTTGTTTATAATCTCTCATTTGAAACTATTAAGAAGAATATGTTTTCATAATTTCAATTTCCTGTCTTAAAATGCAAAAAACTGCCACACCATGCACCTGCTGTACCTGCCAGAATCTTACATCATGGGGCATAAGTGAGAAATTTCAAAACTTCCACGTTTGGGCAAGGCCCCACAGTTAGGTTATGTTACCCTATGTATGATAAATATTGTCATCAACAAAATATTCTTATCTCAAATAAATTTGAAATATCACTGATCACTATAAATCTTCCTTCCTTACTATAATTCCCTTAGTAACACTGAGCCAATTTCTTCATGTCGCTGGTCCCGTAAGTAAAGTTATAGTCACCTTCTCACACTAGGTGGAAATGCAAGTTTTATCGGCTGACAAACAATAGCTTCAATTGAGATTAAAAAAGTGCACAAATTCTATGTGCAGTCAAGTGTTGCACAATCAGGCCAGATATTTTTGCTCAACAATGAATAACCTGCCAGTTTTGTAATTTCTATATGATCATAAATAGAATGGAGAATGTGAACTGTCAGAGTTGTGGACTTGTAAAAATGTTGAAAATGGTGGTCGATAAAATGTGAACAAGATTGTTGGAAGGCAGGGTTCCACTGTATCCTGAATACCTACATGTAATATAAATGGTGTTCAATGTATATAGACTTAGTACTTACATGTATGGTTGAAATTAAATTTTCATTTGATAGGTTGATGGAGAGTCTAACATTCTAATGGATGGGTCACTGATTGACTTGTGTGGTGCTGTTCTGCTGTGGAGATCAGCTGAAGGAATGTGCAGTATGCCAGTAAGGCACTCCCCCTGTCATGACTCATCAATGCCATAACTACATATAGCTACATACATGTCCAAGTCGTGTAGGTCAATCTTGATAGGGGAGAGGGGGAGGGCAACAAAAGGGTTATGTGTATATTCCAAAATAATGATAATTATCATGGGGTATAGTTTAGCCTATTAGCTGTTTTTGGAGTAAGTACACTTTGAATATTTTAATAAGCCAGCTCCCTATAGTTCCCCCCCAACTCCCCTCCCCAGCAGCACCACCACAAATTATATTTTATTATTTTAACTGATAGGTGGACATATTGCAGAAAAAGATGATACCACAGGTTGCACTGGAAAATGTCAGCTGTATAAATGTATTACTAATTGTAACTGACAGCATCAACCTTTCCTTCATTACATGTACATGCAAGTCCGCTTGGGGCTAATAACTCTTGGAATTAAGAAATACTGATGGTATATTAAAACTGGAGTAGACTTTTCAAGAAAGCTAGACTGGCCTAGCTTGACACTAATGTAATCCACTGCAAAAAATGAATATGAAAACTTAGAAAAGTTTTGTTTCTTTTTCATATTAGGAAAATTGCATGATTGTAAAACTTTCTGCATATTGAAAATCTTTAGAGATATAATATATAAAAACAGTAACTGTGGAGTTTTCATATTTTTGCACATCTGCACCCTGTAAGTCAATCCGTCAGTCACATTTGATTTGCTGCCGCAGACCCAGGAGCACATGGAGAAGATGAGGAAGGAGATCAACTCAATGAGGCCCCAATGCCCTGTGGGATTAAC
>JANVCK010022011.1:0-13328 GCA_026546655.1 Epizoanthus illoricatus | reverse complement strand
ATAGGCCGTCCCTAAGCCGTGATTAATTAATTTAATTGTGTGTGTATTTACTTGAATGATTGGGTTTATTTATTTCTAAAAAATAAAGTATAAGGGGACGACCGTTTGATTTTATATGTGTGTGTGTATGTATAAGAATTTGTACAAAAAACTTGGCACGAGCCGAAAAGCAACAAAAAAAATTTCACGACACAAACTTATAAAGACAAAGAGAGGGAAAATCGAAAAAAATTCTTCCACTCCAACTCCCACGATATCGGCAAATGGTCCGTCCCTAAATTTTACTCAAGAAGAATCTGAGTGTTTTTATCAAGAAAATACTGAGTTTTAGCAGAGTACACTTATCACATATTGTAGTAAAATGACTAAAAAATGTTGAGTAAAATTACTCTTCTAGCTCGGTAAAGTTATGCACATTTTTTCTGGTAAATTTACCTGAAAATTTGGACTGAAATAGCTGCAACGATTTTACCTACTTTTTGTGTGTAATTTTACTTTTAAAAATTTAGTGTGATGTACTTGTATTAAAGTGATTGTATCTTACTGGTCCAGATTACAGATAGCTAACGTCGACAAAAAAATCTAAAATCAGTTCGGCTAGCTTAGTGCTTGGATAAATTGTTATCGTTTTGAAACTGACTCATGTATCAGTGAAGACACACTTTCCGCGGATCTCAGCAGAACTGGTGAATGTTGATTATAAAATATTATGACAAAGCTTCTATTTATAAAGGATACCACTAAATAGTGCACAAACGCTAACCAAACTTGTGACCCTCAAATCCTAAAAATTACGATATTATCTATATTCCGTAAATTGCCCGTTTTCAGTAATACTTGATATACTCATATGGCAAATTATAACTTTCGGATAGAGTTAAGCTCAATCACAATTTAATGCTATCAGTAGAGGAATATATAGTGTTATTAGTGTTTTATTGTTCACTGTCAAACATCGTTCCGGTCAGTATAATTCGCTTAGAGGCTTCCGTGCAGTCAAATGGTAAATTGTATTTCTGACATTAAAATGGTCGGTTTTTAGGACCTTTCGCCAATTTCGAAGTTCGTAAACGGACTGCGTTTCAAATTGTTAACTAGTTATGTAAATATAATATTTTCAAAGATTAATTGTCATCGGGCGAGAATTATCACAAAATGGATTTGTGGGGTAAACGAGTAGTATTTCTTGTCAAAACTAATCACTCACAAATAAATTACAATACTATATGCTTTCTTTTCGTGCTATTATTTCGCCACTAAAATTACAAAAAGACCGCAAAAAGTGGCAGTCCGTATAGATTTTGTTGTGGTGAATTTGACAATTCTAAATCCCCAACCAATCTTATCTGAATATCCAGTTACGGAAACAAGTTCAGTCTGCGGACAGTAAACTAACAAAACATATTGTTTTCTTTATTTTTATCCTTTTCCGCTCAACGCCAACAAAGTCGTATAAATGTAAAATGCGGGAAAGTAATATGGCGATTTAAATGACTGTTAGTGCGTTGTCACAGCAGGTGAATTGAGGATTTGTAGCCATCCCGGCTCCGTTTGACCAAAGAACTGTCTAATAGCAGTGCTCTAGTCACATAACTGGAATTAATATCTGAATAAAATGAGTTTCTGCCATGTTACTATGGAAGTGCTTTTGTATCTTCAACAGACAACTTTTGCTTCCCGCCTTTTGCCGCCTATTTTCCATTTTCAGTTGAAGATGTTCCGATAACTCACCAGATAACACGAAAGTGAAGTAATGGCAAGAGATAAACTGCAACTTGCGTTCCAACTGAATTTTGGTGAATCCGTATTGAATCAAACTACATAAACACTTTCTGTTATGTCTCGCGGCTTTTGCTGAAGTGCTTATTTTTACACTGGAGGAGAATGTTTAATAAACAAGGCGAAAAACATTATACATTTTCATTCTACTTTTCTAAATTTCTTTCCGACTATTAGTGTTTATGTGCCACTGATATATTATTATTAAAATAGAAACTTTAAACTTCCTAGTTTAACAATTAAAATACCCAAACGCCACTTTTTATAAGAGCGGGTATTGGCACTGTTATGAACTACGTGTGCATGATTCACGAAAGCAATAACTTCTTGTTTGTTATTCTGAATATCTAGATTTGAGATCTTCTTTCATTTCATTTGATTATGAAGTGGAATATCATGCCGTGACAGAAACAGTTACTTTTTCTCCAAAAAGTTTAGTTTCTGTTCGACTGTGTCTGTTCGCACTGCAGTCTGAGGAGACCGATTTAAAATTAATACGGTGCGATCAGTCATGAGGGAACCCCCGTATTCATTTTGTGGTTCACTCACTCCATAATGACACCCTGGAGTTTGGAACTATATTGCTCTGAAAACAACAGCATTATGAAAAGCCCAGTACGAAAGTTAATTATTGACCAAGAAGAAAAAGCAGTAAATCTGGGCCAAAAGAAACTAGAGGTTTCAATATAGAAATTGCATGCTATTGATATATATAGTGCAACAAAACGAAAACGGTTTCAGATATCAACTTCTCACTGTTGTGGCGGAATAGTCTGGAATAATGCTTTTTTAAAAAATATATTAAAGATCAGTCCTGTTCGGCTGCGTTGCGAAAATTTCAATTTTTTTTTGTAAAAACAGATGGCATAAAAAATGTCGTCATGATTTTAGCAGCATCAAAGTACTAATAATACTGCCTCGTTAGATACAAATAAAATATAACTATTAGGATTATTTCATAGAGTTAGAACAGTATTAGGCGCGTGTTAAATATTTGCTGTCTGGTAGCATAATATGAAATAAATGTTACAATGCAGAAAAAAGATTGCTTTACTTCTATTTGCTGAATTGTGCAAATCAGTTTAAAAAATGAAATTTCAAAGGAAATCTGTAAAGCTGTCACTAGTCTGCTATCCAGTAGTACTATACTACCGGATACCGGTACAACATGACCCTAAATCTCTCTAAAAATAGGAGTCTTTTCTAGAATAGTTTACCCTCTCATTTTTTCACAAAGTTGTTACTCATTTTATAACCCGGTCGCTCTTTTGGAAATTTCTTCAATTCTGGACAAAAACTGATGCTGTCAAAAGTCTTTCAAGAAAAATGTTTTTGCCGCAAATGCAATAAGTGTATACCATTTGCACATCAGCTAATCTGACCTGCCTACTGATCACGTGGGCGGAAACAATCCAATCAGCGCGCGAGTTGTAGCTTGCCTGACGTTACGGCTGCCATTTTGTTTTCCCTTTGAAGTAAAACGATTAGCGGAGTGGCGCTTTTTCTGTGGATTTTGTCTTGAGATATTCCTCCGATGTTTATGAAGTCATGCATTTAGCATGACTGCATCGAACTCTGTAGTCAATGGGAGCGATTTGGATGAATGCTGTTCAAATGTGTTTGCACTGGTAAGTTTGTTCTCCGCTCGAGTTATATGGGGGTTCTATTGGATGTCACATGTTACCGAGTTCCGTACACTTGTAACTCTTCGAAAATGCATCAGAATATTTATCTTAGTGAATTCAAACAATCAGTGCGCTTTATGAATGCAAACTAAGCGTGTGTAGTCGGAAAATGGTCATTAAGTAAACCGAAGAGCTTGTATAAAGTCAGCGTTCGAGGTTGTAGTCTAAATGCTCGCATGTCGTAATTGGACGTGCTTCGCATTTAACAAACGTTGGAATTAATTCATTCTAAATATTCACTCTAATTGCCATCAGTGATCTGCGAAGCCATCATCTATCGAGTACTGTATCCAAAATGATGACTTGTACGTCTTGTAGCGAGATTTATGCTGCCAGTATTTATTGACATCATCTGTGCGGTAACCTAAAAACCCTACAAGCGAAAATGCTGATGGCGGAACTTCAATTCGCAGGAGTTACAGTGTATAACATTTACAAACAGCCCTCTATGGCGGTTGCCGTGCGTTTACACGATTCATTGAGAAATCCTCATTGTTTGTATTGGAGAAGTAATTTTCTCTTCAATACGAAAGTATTAGGTTGGAACATTGTCGATCGTTGCCCTTTCGATTTGAAATAACATGACATCAAGGATGTCAGTTCAAGCCCGCCGAATTCTGTCTGGTGTGAAAATGTATTTAATAGCTACTTTCCGAATCACGATTATGGTGTGCAGTTTGCTGCAGGCTTAGGAAGTGTACTTTAAAAATCACACTACTTGTTGGAGATAATCTACATTCTTAAATGATAATTAATCGGGTAGATTTGGTAGTAATATTAAGGATAAATGTGTGATACATACCTGCAAATGAGTTCGAATGTGTGGTTGTCGTGGTAAAGGAGTGATTTCATATCGAGTTGTCTTTTATTTCATCACATTGCGAGTAGTTGAATTGCAGCACCCACGACTTCCTTTAGACAGTACCCTGTCGTGAATGGTGAAGAAATTTGTTTTGTAAAAGCGAAACTCTCTGGTCAAATTATTGTGCCATTAACTTTCTCAAACCAACTTTAAGTTTCGGAAATGGCGATCAACCGGACGCACTTGCTCGGAAGTTGGGTGTAGGAAGCTGTGTAACTTTCCAAGTCTAGTTATAGTTATTTTGAATAATTTAGCACCCAGTTGAGTTCTTATTGCAAAAGAATTGATCTTTTCTTTCAATTTCATCGAGATGTTAGTTTTCCCGTTAGCTGGACAAGTGGTTGGCGTTTGTTGAATTTACATCAAATATGTTTTCACAGTAATCTTGATTGGAACTGGCATATTTATCAGTATGACCGAGAAGTTGAACCATGCTGTAATGAATTTTATGGCAAGTGCAGTATTAATTATTGCACGATTATGTTATGAGAGTTTTCACAGAAAGACAAGATCATTTCCTTCGAAGTATCCACTGGCATTGAAACGTGCAAACTTGTAAATTCCTTTGTCAGTTTCACAACAACATCAAATGTATTGAAAGTAAGGCCGAGATAATCTATCAAGCGTGATTGTTATATGATAACAGATTACAAAACCTCTCGTTTTCTTTTCCGCAGCTAGCTATATACTAGAAATATAGTTCCTCCAAGTTCACGAATTTTAGTTTCAGTGATTCTTACCAAGTAAATACTTTCTATTTCTATATTAAATATTTTGATGTCTGAACTGGTGCCTCCAGACATATTTCGGTTTTTGAAAAAAGCTTAAATGCCTTGAGGAGAAAACATTGTATGGGGTTGTTGTGGATGATGTTACTGAAGCCATGGAAATTATAACAACTTAGAAATGTAATTACAGTTGAACTTGTATTTGTTTCTGGGCCATTATTGTAAAATATTTTGCTATAGCAAGACAAATAGCAAACTTTTCCATGTAAACATGAGTAAAAATAGATGATTGTATGCAGCAGAACAGATCAAATCAATTATGTGTTGCTTGCTCTGTTCATCTATTTGTTTATCATGTAATGAAGGATTGGCAGCAAGTGTTAGAAGCTTTTTAAAAACATCTAGTCTCTTCTGCTTCTTTTACTTATAAACTTAGGGACACATAGCTAGTTTGGCAGAACATTGAATGTTATTATCAAACACTAAGTAGATCTTCATTATGTTCAGTTTTAGATCCTTGCAACTTCAGAATGGATACTATCTTTTCATTTAAGTATCACAAATTATTTTGGCATAATATATACTTAAAAGTATACTCCATCAAGAACAACTTGATGGAGAAAGAGAGTTACAGAAAACAAAAGTTGAATTTTGTATTATTTGAGAAATTTGTTATGCTGTTATTTACTCTTCCACAGCTGTTGTGAACTCTGTGTCGCTGGCTTGAGAGCATGCAAATTTCTCCACCAGGTGTCCATTGTTCAAAAAATTCAAACAATAAATACTTTGCACTAGTTAAGTATATTGAGCATTAATAACTAAATTCTTGATGTAGACTAAATCTCTAAATTAAGCTCATTTCATTTTTATTTCAATGTTCAGCTTTAGTTGTATTATCTCAAGCTGGTTTTGAAATTTGATCAGTGGTTCAGGACTACATGTACTGTTTAATTTTATGGCACGTGCACCCATTTCAAATATTTGGTGCTGTATATAAATCTAAATATTTCTTTTGAATGTAGACTTTGCAGTGAGATTTTATCATAGAAAAATGAAAGCACAATTTATTATCTTCAAAATTTAGATCAAGATATTATATGCCAAGGTATCAGCAAAGTTAATGATGACTTTCAATTTGCTTTTGTATTCTTTCATTTTTTATAATACAAGAAATAATTGAGCATTGTATTTGTTTATATTTCTTGCTGCTTCAGCTTTGCAATTTGCATTGTGAAAATATATTTGGAACTGAAGCCACAGTTTGCTTGGTACTTGAATACTACTTATAGTATCTTGCTATATTTTGCTATAAATGTTACGAGTGTTCAGAAAATATCAAGAATGAGTGTTAATAATTATGTGAGGTAATTCTTGCAAATATTCCTCGAGCAGTTTGTTGAATTTGGTGGCTGTTTACATAGTAAACTGTACAAAAGAGACCATATGTCATGAATTCAGGTTTTAAAAATCAAATAGTGGATTGCCACATGCATGTTGATAGAGAACATGACATTGGTAGTTGATGATAAGGATCTTATCTTTGAATGTCATTTGACTTATATATATGTATTCAAGAACATTTGTAGTATTTTTCTGGCTAGGTAGGTGTAACAAAATTATGATGTCTCTTTTCTGAAACACTGCTAGAAACAACTAGTCAGGTTTTTATTGAAGTTGATATATATGTGTATGACTGTAGACATTCCAGTGGCTATTCAGATAACAGAAAGATTCAGGCCTTTGTTGAGTGTCAGGTGCAGTGCTACCAATCTGTATTTTATATATAGCACATGTGGTATTAAAATGGTAGGATCCTGATCCAAGTACATACATGTAGATGTTAGCTGTCACTCAGGGTTATCAATTTGTTTCACATTGCCGGCACATTCTGCAAAATAGCTGAAGAAATAAAGTCAAAGTCTCTCATTTCAGTGGAAATTTACTTTGTCTTGGTAAAGTGATAATGGTAAATACTTTGAGTAGAAGGTGAATTTCTTCTGCCTACTACTGACAACCTTGTGTCACTTGACTGTGCATTTGTGCTTACAAGTTTCATTGTGTGCTATACAGAGCAATGAAATAAATACACAGTTAGAATTATGGTGACTCAGTATGTTCATGTGCAGTGTTATTTCTTAATTGATATATATTATAAGATAAATTATGTTTTTGATATAAAGTGGAGATGAGCCACTAGCAACTGTTACCACATAACATGTACATAATTATAATTTATATATAGGTATTTCAAAATCTTGCGTGATTGTTCTTAATCTTAGAAATTGTTGCAATTTTATTTAACATACACTGGATTGACTCAAGTTCTATTTTTCCTCGAGGTACATAAAAATGTTGCAGTTATTTCACACTCTGTGCCGTTAATTTAAAACAGTGTAAGTTGCATGTTTGACTTACATCCACTCAGTAACAGACCAGTTTCATATTCGTAATTGCTGGTGATTACACTGTACAATGACTATGACTTGTTTCCCAATTCTGTGTATTGTTGGAGGTGTGACTTGTACTCCTTGCTGGTATCTGGGAGTTGGTAATTAACACCTAGTCAAGGCTAACACTGTAAAAATGAGTCTGTAGTCATTGCAGTCAGTGGCAATTGTAAATATGAAACTGGACTATTACACAGTAACGAAAAAGTTTCAGTTTGAAATTGGTTGAGAGCCTGTCAATTTATCCTAAACAGTCTGAGTATGCAATTTCAAAATTGAGAGTGCAAGGAGTGCACAAATGTGAAGTTGAGCTCTCACAGATAACACAACATGTGCTATTTTTTTTCTGAAACCTAATTAACTGTTGTAATGTCTAAGCAAAGGAAAACTGCAAACTTTTATGTCTTTTATGGTTATTGTAAATGGTTCTGAACCAACTCTTCAAAATGAACTTTGTTTTCTTTATGATTAATAGGTACACATTTAATCACATGATCACATGTTTTTGCCATGCATGTTTGGAATAAATGAGCACTTGCAATTTTTAAAGACTGCAAATTGCACTCTCTGCATTTGTGGAATTTGGTAGTGTTTGAAAAATTAAAATTTACTGACCGTGCTTGTTATTTCCACATTGCATTCCAGACCATGTGATTATCAATACAAATAGATACTTGAGTGACACAGTAGAACCTTCAAAGAGCATGGGGAAACTTGCCCTGACCTGAGAGGGTTAAAACCAAGACAACCTTCTCCACCATGTTCCTTATGTTCTACTATATTGTATATAAATCATTCATATTTCTATATTATATTTATTCACAGTTCTATTATTCTATTCAGCTCATGCATGCATGGTACTATCTTAGTGCTTTGAATAGTATCACATCCAGTGTAGTATTCATGATTTATATTTTAGTTAACCATCACTTGAATAGACATAGTTAATGATACAGTCAAATAAGTAGGTATCTATAGCAAATAAACTAAGTGTTCCTGTGAAGTACAGGGTGAATGAATTGATACTGTATGTATTAGCATGAACTATATTTCTAAATACAGTTTCTATATAAAGTTGTTGATATAATTATTTATAAAATTAATAAACAATATACATGCCAGAATCTGCCATTTCTTAAAACAGTGTAATAATATATCTTATTCTTTAACTAATATGGCCACATTTAAGACATGGTTTGATTGTTTGGGAAACTCTTATAGCCATGTCTAATTTCAATCATATTATTATGAGAAATTGTAAGTCAGATTGATTGCATAACTACTTCAAAATTTGCTGAGTATACAAGTCTGTTTGTTCATATCTATAACTTATAAATTGGGATCCAAATATTGGAATTCATTATCTTTAACAGGTGGTACTGCATATTTTAAGTAGTGATTGATAAGATTAGTAATTGGCAAGTGGCATTCTCTCTTTTATTTTATCGTAATACTTAATCATTTTTTTGTTTTATAACAAATTTTGTTAATTTGTTTTATGTACTTACTCCATATTTATCATTTGCTTACATGTATCTGGTGCATATAGATGTGCAAATCTATATAATATTTATAATATATAAACATTTTCCAGACATCCTATTTTTTCTTGCATTATTTAGCTCAGTCAGCTTTAGGCATTTAAAACTAGAGTAGATTAGAATAGCCTTATCTTAGTGATTTACATTTAATTATTACTGGTACTTGGCTGCTACCATATATGGCAAGTACCAAGTCAAGTAATACAGATGCTTGTTGTTGTTGTTGATCTTTGTCTTTGCCCAATTTATGGCTGACTCCTAAAGCTGAAAAGGAATGCTAAATATAAAGAAATATATATGATGACACTTGAGGAAAAATAGATATTTCATGATTTAATTGGAACTGCCGATTTACCCTCAAACAATTAATATTGGTTACCACTTAAAGTAGCAGACCCTGCAAAACTGAAAATGTGTGGTCCCAGAAAATATCCACACCTATAGTAAGTTACACTTGATAAGTCTAGTGGATGCCGTAGGCACGAGAAACTACAGTGATTTCTAAGCTTCCAAAAATTTAAACTCAAAACAGCACTTAAGCTGTTTTGCACCGAGCTCTTCGATTATTTTGTGATCACAAGTTGTGGTCATTAATTATCACTAGGTGTGTTACGCAAATTGGTACCGTAAGTTTATAATTTTGTGGCCACTGGTCGTGGTATTTGCCATTGTTGAGCTACACAACTTGGTGAGTCTAGATATTTTGTGACCACAAAGTATACATGTTCCTGTATCTCAGTCGCGGCAGTGTCTGAAAACTAGGTTTAGGGGTTGCTTGATTTTTTATGCTTGGTTTTTAATAGAGGTACATACCAATGGCAGCAGCCATGTCAGACTCGATGCAGGTCTGATTTTGCACTTTATATATTTGGCAGAAGTTGCACATACTTCTCTCAGGCTTTGGTGCATGTAAATACTGCCTGCAAGCATTTTAAATAACATCGCATCTGATTCAAAAGGGGGAAAAGCCTACTTACTGTCCATCCCTGTCAAAAATGTTGCAGGGACGCCACAAGGTAGGTACTGGTAAACAGCGGCTGGCCCAGCTGAGAATGCTAAGGGGAGGCTGAAAGCCTGGGGGGGTACCCCCATACACTGACTATACGGGATGTGCTGTTGAACAGGGTATGGTTCTTGGCCGTTCTTTGTCTGGAACAGGGTATAGAAATCGAGTTTTTGGTCTGGAACTGGGTTAATATTGGTTAGAGCCTCGGTTCAGTCTTCACTATAAAATCATTTGTTTAAAAAATCATGATACAGGGGTACAAGCATTACATCCAAAGAGTTCTTCAGGACAGTTGTTTCAGAACACATGCAAGGATTTGCACATCAACCAACATTGTTTCTAGTCCGGAACAGGGTCCCTTTTTGCAGCTTTGTCTAGAATAGGGTGGTGAAAATTTCCATATCTTGGTCTGGAACAGGGTCAGGGTCTCGAGGACCCAGCAGCACCCCCCCCAACATTTAGGAAGTACCCCCCTGGGCTGAAATGTAGACCACACAATAAAAAAATTCTAGTTTGGTGGTGTGGTGAAGTGGGGGTATTAATGGGTGGTGTTGAGGTGAGGCAAGGTTGGACACTGTGCACATACTTTTCTTGATGCAGGACTGTTTAATACAAGATAGACAGTTGGTTAAATTCTTTCTGTCTTAGAAACTACAACTACATGTATAGTATCATAATCTGCTGGAATAACTGGATATTTTTGTAACAGACTTATTTGCATTTAATTTGCAGACCGATCTTTGTGGACTGAAGTGGCGCAAATATGTTGGCCACAAGGTGTCTTGTAATAATCCTGTCGATGATCCAGTGCTGTCGTCATTCTCCTCGGCCCTGACACATGACATTTTATGTTCCTGGCAAGGTGTTCCCCAGCCAAATCCAACTTTCAAGCATGATAATGCTGGCCTCATAGGAGCAAAAGAGCTGTGGATCTTTTGGTTTGGGGATGATCCTAACTTGACTGGCATTATAGCAGCTGAGTTAAAAGGTTTGAGTGAAGATACATTATGTAAATGTACAGTTTTGTTTCCAGGCATATTCATGGAATCGAATAGGGAATGAGTCTGCATCTCTGCATCATACTGTAAAGCCCCACATTAAAGCTGCCCCTCCCCCCCGGTTATAAGCCCCCTGGATATAAACCCAACTATTTGCTTACAAAAATAATATTCCTGTTATAAGCTCCCCAGGATATAAGCCTCCCCCATATATAGGCCCATCTAATGCATTCCATTTGAAGTTTCTTGTTTACTTATAAATACCACAATTTCATCTCGAAAGTTAGGAAGCTATAATGCAAGTGGAGCTTTGAACAATAATTTTAATGATACTATAGATACTAATAGTATTACTGGTATTTCTATCACAAAATTCTGCTCAACTGTTCACTTCTGGGAGGTATTTCTAACACAACTGTTCCGATAGTATAAGCCCCCCCCCTCCCATTTATAAGCCCACCCAAAACTCATTACGAACTTGTATAAGCCCAGGGCTTCAATGTGGGATTTTATGGTATGTATTTACAATAGTCCATTTCCAAGATACATTCTGGTTCCCCGTGAACAAAAGCGTCAAATTGAGGCCTAATGCTAAATTTTCATACATTTGCTGTAGTTCTTGCACCTAGCCTTGGTTTGGTGTTATTGTTGTCTGGAACTGGAGCATATCTTGGAAATGTGCTGAATTGATACTGCACATGTACAACTGTTACAGCAGCAACAGTGTTTGATACGTACATGAACATACCACAGATGCCAATGCTGTGTACAAGTGGGGCACAAGACATTGGCAATCACTAAAGGTGTTAATTGTTAAGACAGGATTGCCTGCATTTTGATAGACTAGTGTTTTTGAGTCCTATGGCTCAGTGATTGATTTTGGTGAATACTACCTGTTGCATACTAACGAATATGCAACATCTTTCTAACTCTCTGATCTGATTGGCTGTATATCTTGTGGCGTGAGATGATTAGTAAGGAACAAATCATTTGATATCGTGGAGTGGGGGTGGAAGAATAATTTACGATTTTTTTGGCCTGGAATGGGCCTGCAAATTTTTTTGCTTTTTGGCCTCTTTCTCTCTCTCATTTTGTCTTGGTAATTTTTTGGCTCATGCAAATTATTACAAATTCTTCCACTCCCACCCTCCCACAAAATGGTCCATCCTCTAAGATCTACCAGAACACTTATAAATAAAAACTAAGAGGTGACTTAGAGGTACTCATCCAAGCATTTGTTGGCTTGTCAAGGAGTCTTAAGATTGACATTGCCACACTATATCATTCCATCCAAATTTATTCACAAATCTGTACCAATTTGAAACTTCTAGATTTGCTTAAGTGTGAGTGTGTACATGTATGTCCTAAATGAATGATCCCAAATTCTCTCTTTGGAGCAGCAAATAACCTTGATAACAGCAGTAAGATTTCAGTCATACAATAAAGCAGTTTTTAAGGCATTTTTTTATGTACACCATGCATAACTTTATTAAATAAATACAGTGCAATTTTATCTTGTCATGTGATTACAAATATTTTTTGTGGGATTTCAGATCTTTCATTGTATTTGTTGCATGATCATAGAATATTGTATGTTTTTTTTGTGTAATTAAATAAATATTAATCAATGTACATTTGTTATTGGTCAGGCTAGTATATATGACTGTTTATAGATGCCTTGCTATCTGTTTATGTATGTTTGTTGTGTGATTACAGATGTTTTCACACTTTTAATTTATAGCTGTTATCAATGACGTACTTTATATTGAGACATACATGTATATATATAATATATATTTAGATCTTTCATCGAGGGGGCCTTGAGAAATCAGATTCATGCCCTTCAAAGTCTTTGAATTTTTGTCCAAGGGCAAATTTATTTGTTATTAATAAAAGTAAATTGCTGAATTAAGTATACACATATATATCAATGCAAACAAAGTGATATCTAATTGAAAGCAGAATACTGAAAGCAATCATATATATTTTTAACTAGCTTAGAAGGCAAGTAATACATCAGAAGTGAGTATAGTTAGCTAATATTAATTTTAAGGCCTGAAATTCTTTATGATCTCAGACACAGCTCATGGTTGCTGGGAAGATGGATTGCCACATGAACCGAGGTCTCTGCTCTTCAAGGCACTGCATAATTTATTAGAAAGGTACTGTGGATGAAAGAATAATATGTCATGTATATTAATTATATAATTGAACTGTCTTATGTATCTGTATTTGTTAAGTGGGAGGGGGGCATATGTGGGGGATTTGACAGCAATTAGTTG
>JANVCK010021789.1:0-13329 GCA_026546655.1 Epizoanthus illoricatus | reverse complement strand
GATTGGAAGGATGATTTGCAGGCAAGTTTTTTTGCCCTGGAATGGGCCTGCGACCTTTTTTTTACTTTCTGCCTCTTTCTGTCTCTTTGTCTTTATAATTTTGCATCGTGCAATTTTGTTGTTTTGTCCCTTTTTTTACAAATTCTTCCACAACCCTCGTCCCCCTCCTAAAGAATCTAGTCACAACGACAATTCTGCAGTTATGGTTTAATCTTCGTCGCTGTAAGCATGTCACAGGACACAAAAAGCAACACACAATCGGCAATTATAGCAATTATCAATTGAACCGATTCTAATACATGTATAGATTTATTTTTTAAGTTAAGTGGAATAATATCAAGACGACTGGCAGCTATAACGATAAGCAATGTACGCATAGTTTAACCCTTAAACAAGCACCCCCCCCCCCCAAATTCTCAGCATAGGGTGTTAGTGATCCTCATCACCAGTGATGGATGCACATCATCATCACTAAAGGCACAAAATGACTATGAAGTAGATAACTGTATTCACCTGATTAGCAGTTGTTCAAAGGGTTTCCTGGCCAACCATCCATTAATGAATTATATCTTGCAGGAGAGTCCATTCCAATCAGACTTTTCTTGGCTGGCTATGAACTTACGCCAACATTTAAGGATGTGAACAAGAAATTTTCTGTTCGCTATTTTCTGAACTTAGTGCTTGTGGACGAAGAGGAAAGACGGTACTTTAAACAACAGGTGGGTACAGTATGCAGTATTCTCATTTAAATGCAAAACATCTACAGTTTTCTAGTTATTGTGCCATGAGTGTATGCTTTTGTGTTTTGATAGTTTAATAATGTACAACAATGATCAGTGATGTAAACAAGTATTGGAATGTTTGAGGACAAAAGTAAGGAGAGGGGGGAGGGAGAGGGGAAAGGAGGAAATGAGATCTGGCAAAATTTGATTATGCATGAGCCATGAATCATGCCCAAGTTCCATGCCTAAGTTAGTGGCTCGGTAATTATATCCACCACTAGTCACCTCCACGTCGGGGAATAATTGTTTATTATTGCCTAATAATATCCAAAAATGTTACTGCATGCAAACAGTGTCGTGTATCAGTGTTCCCAAAAAAATGCGGTCATTCCGAGATTCACCAGTAACAGTCCACAAACATTACTTTTATTAATTTACTTTGCAGGAAATAGTTCTCTGGAGAAAAGGTGAACTGAGAAAGAAAACTCCAATCTCAGCAGAACAAGCAAAGCAGCCAGAAGAATAAATTTTAGGTTTCAGAGTTTTAAAAGCCGTTATAGATTAAGCATTCTAGTCACATCTGATCAAACAATATTGTAAATATAATTTTTGTAATGATTTTCATATTATATGCAGTACCTACTAGAATGCTATGTGTTAATGATTGTCAGTTCTTTTGTCCTTGTTTCGTTCATACAACTACAACATATTTTTACAGTTGTTTAATTTTTGCTAACCATGTATGTAAAGTGCTGTCCAGATGGCGTTAACGTTCCATTCAACACGTTGCACCGTATTTCAGTTCAACATCCCCATTGTGCGCATATCCTGCTATAAATTACCACCCAGTTGTTCTGGAGGATATTGAATAGCCCATAATTTCCGATATACGCTCCCGTTCCAGCGATTGTGAACGTCAAATCGAGGCCTGGTGCCAAGCTTTCATACATTTGTTGTAGTTTCACACCTAGCCTCGACTTAACGTTATTCTTGGGAACTGGAGCAAATCTCGGAAATGGACTGCTGTGTTGAATTTGTGTGGCCATGTGCTTGAAGCCATCTTGAAAACGGTGTACTACCATGGGACATGTTACAAAGCTTGTTCTACCAACACGTGCAATAAATCTCGACTGCCTCAGAACAGAAAACTGCACTTGAGAGACAGAACAAACTTGATTATTTTACTTTAGTTTAATCACCTTAAATAATAGTTCACTTCTCCGTTATGGTTAGAATGTCTGATAAGTGATGTGTTTAGTGTCAGAGTCCTGATCTCCAGTAAATGTGTTGTGGCTTTATTGTGACAAGATCAAACTACAAATTACAATATACTTATTTTCGTAAAATGGCTTTCCAATTATAAATGGATGTTTCAGGGAATCACTCGATGACTGGCCCAGGAACTCAAAACAGCACAGTCAGTCTAAATAGGATGATAAAGGGAGACTTAATTTTGTACACTTTTAGCTACTTTCTTTGGTAATTTCATTGTACAGTAGTTGTTTATCTAGTGATTAGAAAAAAAAGACTTCTTAAAGGCATGGCTAACGATTAGTAATACCACATTTCCTTGCCTGAGTAAACTCCCCCTAGAATGTAACGTTTAATGTAAGCTTTCTCCCCTCGCAAATTCTCCCCGCTCCGTTAGGACATAGTAAGAAGGAATGAATAAGTTAAACAACAGGATATGGAGTAAGACACACAACCATTCCACACCAAAGAAATCCTTACATCAAGCCAGACCGTGAAACCTTTGTCATCAAGACGTGTTGCTTGCAACTTAGATCTATGGACCCCACTTTATGTCAGTTTAGTCGAACACATGAAGTTCGTGCGCACAGTTATGACGACTACTAGACTTGATGCTGTGAATATAATTGCAAATTTCACTGATATGCAAACAATGTATAGCTATAGTAATGACCAGTAATGTAGTAGATAAAATGCCAGTAAATAAAATTGGGAGCGATATTGGTATCAAACGTCGGTTGTGATTGAAATTTCAAGGTAGCAGAACTGTTTCAGGTTTCAATGATAAGTGAATGTGCCAGTTAGATTTCTCCTGTCCAAGTTTGACAACGCCGTGAATGGGTAATTGACCAGAGCACTTGTAAACCCAAGAAAAAGATGACCACTTTGGACACGATATGCTTTACATTTTAACTCCCAGCTTCACTACAGAAAAGAAAGACTGTTTGGAATGACACTTGGAGCCTACAGCTACCAGGGGCCTCTGTCCGAGAAAGAGAAAATGATCTGTTCTCGTAGACTACTACTATAAATATTGAATAAATACATATTCAGTTGAGAAATAGCAATTATAAATTACCACCTTGAACTGATGAAATTTCGGGTTTGCAATTTTGCTTTGACACCACTCTCGCCTTGCCGCTTGCTAACTTGGACTGTATGCATTTCTTCTATTCCAAACTTCTTCTCGGTCGCAATAAATTTAATGGCCATAGTTGTTCTACTCCTTGCTCCACCCAAATCTGTTTATTTCCGGCCCAGTTTTCTTACTCGGTATGACTGGAACATATTGACTCCAGGAATCATTACGCCAAACTCGTTTACCCTTAAGCGGGCCGCACACGCTGCGTTTGTGTCGCAGAACTTTCTACGATAGATTGTTTATATGGTAAGTGAGTTAGTTGCTATGGAAATTTTAAGACAATCGTACAAAGTTCTGCGAAAAAACGTAGCGTGTGAGGATCGCTTTACGTTATTTTAGGCACTAGTGTCGACTAAATTTTCCTATTTGCGACAGGTATTATAATTTGATAAGCAAAAAGTGATTTCTTTTGAAGATTAAAATTGTTCACTTCTCTTGAGTAGTAGTATTCACTGACAATAATTCATAATACTGGGGTATACTGAATAATACTTTGTTATACTTGCTATTTTTCAATGATGAATAATAATATCTAATTAAAACTCGGATAATTGGTGATATTTTGAAGCGACTTGACGTTATATATATAAAAAACGAGCACGAGTGTTTGATCACCCGTTCCAAACACTGAGAAAACAATGACGTCCTGAGGGGCGAAGCTCCGAGGCCTAGGGCCTTATTGTTTTTGAAGTGTTTGGAACAGGTGATCAAATACGAAGTGCGAGTTTTCGATATGACTTCTCAATCGGGCATGACAATACTTTGAAATAACAAACGCGCAAAAAACAAAAAGTGTGAGAAGTGGTACTGTTATTATTAAATGGAGATTGATTGCCTGTTATTTACATTGAAATTATTCATATCGGATTGTGTTTTTATGATTTTGGATTTAAACGCTTGTGTCACTTCTCCTTCGACGCCATGAAGGAAGGAACGCGTTTCCGAGTGCCAAAAAGTTTAGAAGAAGAAGGAAATTTGATTGACGAGGCCACTCCTGCCTCAACGAAATACAAAAACAAATGGGTTGTTAATATTTTTAAAGAGTGGTAGTTATCCAGAAAACTGAAACTGGCGGTGTTAGACCCCGGAGGGTTTTTCAAAGATTACGACTTAGCGAGCGTGACGGGAATAAATACCGAATTAGAAGACATGGATGCTACCAGTCTCAACTACGTTACTGGCTGAGCAAGTTCGTGATGCAAGTCGCAAAGAAAAATTGCGAGCGATATTCCTAAAGACTGTCTATGCATGGAATTGTGTGCGCTATCAGACGCTACCTGGTAGAGAAGACCTCAATCCGCTCAAATGTGGTGATAAAAGGTATGTACGTTATAAAATATGAAATTTGTTCTAACACTTCATGTCTGAAGTTATTATCCGAGTAGGAATTAATTATCTCTTTTACCCCTAGGTTGCTTCTGTTTCGCAGTGCCCTTGATGCCGAGATGAAAGTTGGTACAAGGCAAGGAATTCATGTGACGACGAAGAAAGGAGAAAAAGAGTGTGTTACGGAGTCTCAAGTTATTAGGAAGGGTATCAGCTAAGTCATTGTTAAATACCGTTTATTTCTGTAACGGGAAATTTTTTGGTCTGAGAGGGGGCGAACACCGAAATATCGTGTTGAACAATTTTGAATTAGGTCCAAACTTTATCACATTTCAAGAGAATGCTTGTAAAACGTTTCATGGAGGCACTTCTGACCTGAAATATGTTCTAAGAGTGGTAAAGCATGTTTGCCATGCAATAGGAGGCCAGCAGGGTATTCTGCAATCTAGCACAAGGAGCATAATTATGTTCCATAATTACGTTTAGCACTTGTATTCAAATATGATGGTGGTAATGGATATGTTGATTAAAATGCAGATTTTTCCTCGCAGTGTCTTGATCATGTTTGAACTGGGATCAAGACCCCTAAAGATCTTGATCTAGTTTTTCACTGGTTATCAAGGTTCATGCGGCATGACCCAAATCGGACCACCCTATTGGCTTATTGTGAAATGAATAACTATTGAGTTTGAGAAGGATATTTACAAGTTACAAGGGAAGATTACTGCGGGCAAAACTCTGATTGGTGTCCAGAAGTTACAAAGCGATGTCGCTAATATTTTGAAAGATATGGCTATTTTTCGATTTTTTGACAAAAAAATCGGCCGATTAACCGAAAACTTTTTTGAAAAAACTGAAAATTGTTAATATCTCGCTCAATTCTAAAGATAAGACTCTCATTTTCTCATCATCAATACACATTTACGATAGCCATCATATGACAGAATAACGTCAAGGTTCGTCTATATTATAAAAAATAAATTCAAAATAATGAGCAACTGAAAATCATATATTTAAAGTCACCGTAGGTAATTACAAGTTATTACGCCAGAATATAATATGTAGTCCTTGGCCCATTGTGTTAGCATAATGTTTGGAGCAAACTTTTTCAAAAAAGCACTGCTCGAGCATAATTGCACTTTCTGAAGCATTTTAAAAAACCAGTATTTTGAACAATTTAATTCTTGCTTTCTAATGCTTTTGCTTCACGGAATTAGAATAATTGCAAGTTCTGGTGTGTGTGTATTTACTTATTCAGTAGATCTAGGAACTACGGGAAGTATTTTGACTTGCCCACTTGCCTAGTTACAACTGCCAGACCAAACCAATATCAAGTATGGCGTCAACCAGCATCGATCTAGAGTCAGATTCAGAAGAGGAAAGGAATAATAGCGCTATAGCCGGAGAGCTTCAATTTCAAGGGAACGGTCGGAATTTGGGTCCACAAAACATTGTAATTATTTACTCTCGAATTATCTTTTCCGCTTTAATATATACAGAAGTGTTGTCATTTTGTGAGCATAATTTGGGAACTTTGGCATAATTATTTGCGAGTGGGTTTACAATCAATTCGAGGTTTTGTTCAACGATAGCAGAAAGAAAACACTTAACAGTTTTGACATACCATCGCCATTTAATGAAAAAATCATGAAAACAGCAGCATTAGGGGTTTTTCACCATGTCTAGCGGCAGTAAAGGGGAGGGAGGGGGTAGCGCGGAAAAAACAAAGTGTGCGCAGAAGAGGAGGGACTGGGGAGAGGGAAGTGCGACACTCGTGTGACGTAATCAAGATAACAACGCCTCATTAAATAAGTGCTCCAAGTTGAAAAATACCAATTCAAATACCTTTTTATTTCAGAAATAATTGATAAATACTAGTGTTCAAACTGTAGAATCTGCAATCCAAAAAACGTCTGAACAAAGAAACCCTTTGTCTCAAGCATCCAATCACTGACTACCAAACTCATTAATAACACTAGTCAAGATTCGCAGTTACTATATCTACTGTTTCAAACACATATATATGGGGCGCATTCGGTTTACCTGGGCACATGGGCCACGTTCGCAAAGACCCTGCCCCCCATACACCTCATAGTTTAAAATTGCCTCTGGGAGCCATATTCAACATGTTTTATTTTCTGACAAGAAACATGGTAGAAATAAACGCTTTCTAAACCAACAGAAAGCTATAATAGAAAATGGCTGCTTGGAAACCAGAGAAACATACTCCCCACTATGTGGCCCTATTATTTCCAAAGTTGTCTGCTGTGGAGGTTACTGTTACATGTACGTCTTCCTTTGCTTTATAGATAAGAAATGGATTGTGTGGATTGTATTGTGTTGTAAAATTTGCTAATAACCTCTCCTAACTACACTAAAGTTTGTATTTTCTCTAGTTACATTCAGTGTAAATTATTACAATAATAGTCAAAACTTGGAATTTCAATTCAATGTCTTCAAATGAGCTTCTGATATAGTAATACTGAGGAAATTGCTATGCAATTCACGTCTCTACCATCTGAATAATTTAATTTCATTGTAGATGTCACTGTTGTGTGTAAATAGTTAATGCTAGTTAATCTGTTCAACTACCCAAATTGTCTGATTTCCTTGTGACCGTACGTTGATTTTGGCCTTGTTCTCAAATAACACATCAGTCAGTAGTCTGTAAACTGATGCTAAAACAACACTTGTACCGACTGTAATAATCCCACCCCACAAGATATGAAGCTATTTGTTGGCTTCTAATCAGTCTTGACTCTCTTGGCCTCTGGTGATGAGGCCCTGTCGTCAGCTAATTCACTTTCAGACTTCAAGTAAAGTGGCTCTGAAGCTGGGAAACTTCGATCTTTTACAAGATCTTCCAGACCCTACAAAACAAAAAGAAACCAATTTACAGCTTGGTATTAATTGTATATTCTATAAATACATCATCTGCAGGCAACTCTCACATTAGCTTCAAGTTTTGTGTCCGTTACAGATGTGACGGGTGACACCCTTTGCACTCACTTCTCTCTCTCCCTGATCTGGTGTGAGGGAAAAGCGAATCACACATCACGCCTGCAATGGAGGCTACTTCAAGGTCAGTTTTGAGTGGAAGATGAGTTTCCAGAAACCACAGCAAATAACCAAGATTGCTTTACCTTATTAATATAGGATCGCATTAAGTTGGGTTAAAATCTACTGAGATTTCCTGAGCATTTGATTTATTTTAAATTCTATATATTTGCTGAAGCTCAATAAAATAAAGTGTTGGTGTACGTTTTTTGAATGTTGAGTTTATATGATTAATTGGTGAAATAATACTTACTTCGCCTGCATAGGAGAGGAGTGGGGACACCTCACACACAACTGCAATTCTGTAAATTAAAATAACAAAAATACTTAGTTTAGTACATGTCTAACCACACCTAAATCTATGGGTTGGACTATATAGAAGTACTAAGTGGCACACTAAAACCTCATTGTCTTCAACTAGTTGAAAATAGTGTGAACTTTACTCAACAAACAGCAAAATCTAAAGTTTGGGGCTTGAAACTCTGACCAAGCCCCTATCACAGATTTTTATCCCATGCCTTTTAATAAAACATCTAGCATCACACTTTACACTAACACCAACGTTACGTACTTACTTTGGTATATCTGGCAGCACTGAGCCATCTGTGTCAGTAAATTTCCCTCCTGCATTGATGACAAAGCGCTTGTGAAGGTTGTGTACCAACTCACGACATGTTTCTGGACAGTCACTTGAAGATCCAGGAGCATTCTTGAGGGGGGCAAACTCATCTTCTCTCAAAACTTCAAGTACAGCAAACGTCCTACCCAACACAATGCAAGTATAATTATTACATTTACACTACATTTACTCTCCTTGAGATTATCAACATATAGGTTCTCTATACAATAACAATATGAAGATAAACAGAACTGTTGTGAAAAGATGGCACTTGATCACCTAAAGCAAAACACTTGATATATATATATATAATTATATATATATGCATCTACCAAGTCTCCAAACTACTTCTGTACATGATTAATTTTGTGGAAAGTAGTATTAATAACAAAAAAGCTATGCAACTTTAGACAACCTTCATGCTTGGCATCTGTCAATCTGTTAACACAGAATCATTACATCATAACTGATTAGTTGAGTCTTTCAACATTTGCTTGCAGAAAAGAGTAAGGTATTCAATCCTGACTCTGTAACCTGTCACCTACTCTCTGCAGGCAAATCTTGACTATTGTTATTCATGAGCCTGGCAGTTAATGATTTGATGCTAATGAAACAAAGGTTTCTTTGTACAGACATTCCAAGGCGTTAGGCATTGAAAAGGTTTGTTGACAAACACAGTCTGCATTATCAAAGATTCACCCATACAATTGCAAGGAGATCGACTGTTTAGTGCTGTACTTCAGGCCCTCCTAAGTTCCAGTATAGCTTGTGTAGTTTTTAACCACATTTTATTCTGTATTCCCACATTCGAATGTATTATAAAAAATATTAGAAACAGCTGATTACACATACTTACTCTGCAAACTGAAAAACATCAAAAACAAACTTCTCCAGTTTTACACCAGTGGGAACTTTTGGTTTTACCCTGAAGAGAAAAACAAGGAAACATCAAATTTCATTTCATTTGTCAATATTCCTACTGTCCAGTGCAAAAGTGAAGGCCACTGAAGTGTTACTCCGGGGGGTGGGGTAGGGGGGTGTACTCACTCCAATTTTGGGTAGGGATGTACTGTGCAAACCACAAATTTCCAACCACATTTTAATTTCTCACATATGTTTGCTTTATTTCGATACTCTGTTTTAGAGGAAATTTGATTTTCCAGGGTAAAAAAGCACCAGATTTTCTAAAAATCACTACCAAAATACCATTTTACAGTAAAAACTTCAAAAACCCTACCCTGTTGAGTGACACATACCTGAAAAACCAAATAATGTATAGGCGCACCCCCTGGCTCCCACCTAGGATGTTAACTAAAGTTATTTTATTGCAATGACACCAGTTGTAGGGAACTGGCATGCCCCTTTATCAAAGTAAACAGACTGTCAAAGGATTAATAATCACTGTGAGGGCATGAATAGCTGGTTTTCTTACGTTTTGCCATCTTCATCAACATATGGAATTTTCTTCTTTGCAACGTGATACTTCAGATCAGGTTCATGCTCCCTGCAATTATGATAAACAACAATTAAGTTCAATCTATTATTTAGTTGTCATTTCTAAAAGTTGGTCCCCATTTATTACATACCCTGGCAGTTTTCTATGTTTTTGGCAAGTAAGCTGTGATCAACACAAAGTTGATATGTTACGTTTGTCACTGTGAGGAGGAAGGTTTGAGCCGACATTTGGAGTGCTAGCACATTTACAACAGTTGTTTATAGCTGATGCCAATTATAACCCTGACTGCATGAGTTAATATGATTGTATTAGACACCAATTTGATTCTTATTCTTGTGGTATTAAGCAATTGCATTACCGTACTATTCCTGTATTTTTTAGTCACAAATCCTATCACCTCTTATTTCAATTTTTTTTATTTTCTTAGCCAGCTAGATCTTATCTGACACCAAACATTTTAGAAATATTGAAACATAACTAATGTAAGAACCTTCTCCGTATCCTTGTATTTCTGATCATCAATGTAACTCGATCAACCAGGGATGAAGGAAAACCAGAAAATTCACACATATATCAGACACCAGACTAACCCCTAAACAAATATTCTTTGAAATAAGTGCTTCATTGAATAAGCACCTTCCCCAATTAAATGCCCCCCCTAAGAAACAGTACTAACAAAAATGTATATGTTATTAAATAAATAAACATTGAGTAAGAAATAGTACAGCTTAATATGTAAAATTTTATTTGAAATTGGTAACCCAGGTGTTTACAGTAAATATCAAGGAAATACAGCAATTATGGAAATATTTGATATTGAAGCTTACCTTGCTATCCTCTCTAAGAACTTCAAAGTGAAGAAGTGAGTACAAATGTTGCCATCTCTAAATGTCAGTTTGCCATCAGGGTTTCTCTTCTCTGCTGTTGACAAGGAAATCTCACTGTACTCTACCACCTATTGCCAATAACAAATAATTTAATCAGTTTAACATATCGTATTTACTTGAATAAGTTCCTCCCTCAAATAAATGCCGCACATCAGAGCAAAAATACTAATAAGCGCTACCCTTGAATAGGTGCCACACCCCTCAACAACAACATGGTGCTTATTCCAAGCACTCGAGTTCAAGAGTGGCACTTACAAATTCAAACATTGTCAAAGCAAAAATGAAAAATGATACAACTTATCTCAAACCAACAGAGCAAATTATTCTATTCCCTTGTACAACAATTGAAGAAGAAAGACAGTATAGTGGACTCTTTCGCAAGTTTTGTTGTTGTTGTGGTTATTGTTTTAAGAATTAAAACATCTGATGTGTTTTATTAAAAAATGTTGTTTTTTAATAATGAGATTTAATAAATGCCACCCTCAAATAAATGCTGCAATATTTTTTGCACAGGACCTGAAATGTTTTTCAAATGTAGACAAAATGTTATAATTCTATTTGCTTTTTGAAAGCAAAATGTGTTAATGTGCAGAATTATGGTGAAATTTTAACTTACCTGATACTTTCCATCACATAAACAGACGACTCCAACAGACTCAGTTGGGTTTTGTTTCTCAACCACCTAATTTAACAAAATAATACTAAACTTTATCTAAAAATATTTTCAGCATAAAAGAAAAGAGAAGATTAAATTATTGTGGAAAGATAATTTGAAAAATAGAACTCATCACTATGATGTTACTAACAATATTTTCTGCCTGACACCATGATTATTTTAAAACCTACATGTATATTTAGCCCAACTTTATCAACATTTAACTTCTCCATACAATAATATATCAATATAAGAATAAATAATTTAGTTGGGACAATTTAGTGATTTAACAAACAAAAAGTTTGTAGTTACCAAAATCAGCTTCTTTCTTTTGACTACAACCAGTTTTATGAAAAAAACAAGCAATGTACACGATCGTATGAAGACTCAAATGGGGAATACAATTTTTCACCTTAAAAATGATTGTACATGTACTTTAAGTATATTATAAATATTAGCCAATTTTGGAGGGGGTGGGCTTGTTTCAGAAGTGCTTTTGGGTACAACATTTTATTGGGGCGCATATTATTGGGAGGATTTGTGGTGGATTGATTTAATTTGCTGTTTGCTATTTTCTCAACTTGACATGAGCATCATGGTGACAGGCAATGATACCAGGGGACAGACTAAATATCAGAAGTTTACAGTGGCGCAACATACGCTGTGCCACTGAACTATGTACTGAAAATCAGATGTCTGCTGTGGCTTCAAAGAAAGTTCTCCCTAAGCAACACTAAATAAATATGACAGTCCAGTACAGACTTCCCTGATAACTCATCTGTGTGTTCTGATTGGTCTTCTCAGCCAATTTCACCAATCAGAGCATGCTAATTGGTTATGCGGGAGGTCAGTACTGGGCAAGAATTCAGACATCTCACTTGGGGATAATTTTTGTTCAAGGCTGCAGTGGATGTATGTTGCTCAAGCTACTCAATCTTTAAATTACAGCAACAGCATTTACCTTAGCTCCACACTCTGCAGATTTTGCAAGACAGAATCCAACAAACACTGGGTCTGCCACCTTCACCAGGATGTTGTCGACACCATACACATGAACATACTCTATACCACGCTTTGCCATATCATCAAGAATCTTCTTCTGAGCTAATGCATTGTATAGCCCACCATTTCCATCAGGGGCACGGGTGACTTTGTGTGGTGATTCCAAGATTATCTTTCCCTCGAAATCCAGACAAGGAATTGTGCATTGCTCAAACAACACAACATTCTCTGCTTGAAGACCAAAATGCCCATGTTCATTAAAGTATGTCTGAGTGGATTCCATTGTTGCTTCACTTGTCATTATATACCTGTGAAGCAAAGTACAAATAAACCAAGAGAAAATGGGAATGTTCATATCAAGACCATTATTTTTAGAACTAGCTTGTGTACCAATCAAATAGAAACTTCAACATCCCCCTCCTGGGCAATTGAACTTTTGGAGTCTTGTTTGTTCAAATTCCCCACTCCCAGGACAAAAACGTTGTTCAAATGGCCCACTGCAAAGCAATGTTAAGCAATCAAATGCCCCTACCCCCAGGACTTTCGAAATTGTTATTCAGTGGCGGACAGTGTAAGTGCCAACAGAAAGTGTTTGTAAATAAAGATTAAAATGGAGTTGACTTCAAAACTTTATATATTATTGAATATTATATGTTTTCCATCATTGTACGTAGTTTGTTTGAAATAAGTGGAAAAATTCGAAGTATATAAAGAGGTAGAAGAGTTCAGAACTTGTGAACCATACGAAATTCAAGTCCGTGAAAAACCTTGACTAGCAACTCAACTGAGGAAACCATGAGGCATGTAACATGAAATCCAGACAACCTGTTCAAATTCCCCATCACCCCTCCCTTCTAATGTCAAAATCCCCACCCATGAGGCAACCACCAACATTAAATTCCCTACTACCCAGGCACTGCAATGCATCAAATGCCTAGGGTATGCCCGGGGGGAGTGGGGGGATGTTGACGTTTTGATTTGATCGGTACATTACCTAAAATTAATGGTGGTACCTAAAATTAATTAGTGCAGCCTTTCAAAAAATTAATTAGTATTGCCTTTCAAAAATCAGTTCACTCACTTTGGCAAAAAAATTATAGTAATATGCTTACAGATATAAGAGGCCTGCTATCTGTCTGGGACAAAATTCTAAACATTCGTTCATTCATCCAGCCTCCAGGCGGGGGGGGGGGGGGGGGGGGGGGGGGGGGGG
>JANVCK010021457.1:0-13337 GCA_026546655.1 Epizoanthus illoricatus | reverse complement strand
TTAATTGCACGAATTAACGAAAAATACACGGTAAACTAACCAATCAGAGACCAGTATTTTTTGTGGGTGTGCTATTAGTAATTATTTTCATGAAATCATCCAGAAATATGATACCCGTTCCAATACAAAAGGCAAGCTTTCTCTCCCCAAACCAAATTGAACAATGGTAAATTTAATGATAAATATCCACCCGCAAAGGTTTGGAACGATCTACTTGAGAGCTTTAAAAGAAAACTATAAAAAATATCTGCTATAACTAGGACTTGACAGATTGTGCTAGCATAATTTTGGCATAATTGGAGCAAATAGGCATAATTTATTTTTAAGAACATTTTTTTTAAAGCATAAAAGTCACTAACACTTTTATTTTTGCCTACATAGAAAAAATATTGTAAGATACGGTGCCTGTATGATGTAAGCCACTCAGTTTATAAAAATGCCATTTAATCAGGGCCGGCGGAATGTGGAGGACATTTGGGGGACCAGAAACTAAACCTTCTCGAGCGCCAAAGGCCGGAGCTACTAGGAGGTCCGGGTCATGCTCCCCCCGCCGGCGGGGAAATTTTGAGAAAATGCAATCTCTGAAACACCATTTCCTGCATTTTGGCAGTGTTTTTACATCAATTTTTTGGTCAACCAGGAATTAATAGGTTAGAAAATCCGTACTAGGCCTGAGAATTGGCGGGGCCATGGCCCCCTGCTCCGTCGGCCATGATTAAAACGTGCTAAAAATTGTTATTTACTTGTAAATTATTTTGTCGCTGTTATATACACAGAAGCGTTGAGCACAATTTTGGAAGTTAGGAGTATAATTTGTGAACTGTGGTACAATTTTTGACATAAATATGCCACTTTTAGGGGCACATTCGGCCAAGGTAGCAAAAGCTAACCTTTATGAAAAGTCTCTTGTTTTGTTTGTAGATACATATTCCCGTCCTTATACATGTTATATTGCATTGTTCGGATTTAAATTTATAGATATTTAAACTCAATCAACATAATAAATTACATCTTACCTTTTTCTCACCATTTAGGTGTTGTTACCCTTGCACCCAGGGCCACTTACATTACATTCCTTGTTGTTTAATTTTATTTTGCATGTGTGGAAACAAAAACCTTTGAAATCTTGGCTCTGTTACTATAATCACATATTGTTAACAATCACCATGTGTTCCGTTTCGTTGAGATAAGTGCTGAGATAGTTTGAATGATCAGCTAAGACAATACTTCCGCAATACTGCAACAAAGACGCCAACGTTTGTCCCTTTAACTTCATGAAAGGAAATATATTTAGTACAAAACCCATTTTTAAACGAACTATAAAATATAGTATATTCAACGTACTATCACTTTCTTTGGAAAAACTAACTTCGTTTTCTTCACTCTTTACTACTTACCTTAAATATATTTTGCTTTATACAGCTGCTATGCGTATCCCTAATGCGTGGATCCATGCAATTGACTTTTAAATCATGGGTTTGTGATCTGTATATCTTATGAAAGAGAACAAGTCTACAAATGTCATATTTTCCTTAACATGTGCAAATATTGAAACATAATTTCAACCAATCAGAACCATGATTGAGGGTCGTGTTTGATCATTCATCGCACCTATAAAGTGTTGCTTGGCAATAAAACCACTGTTTATTCTGGGGTAATAAAAATTGAAGCAAATGAATCTGCGTTCCGGTGTTCGGTTTCACTGCCCCATTCGAACTCCCCAATCGTAGATGTACCAATCAACCTGAAGGTTATTAGAAATTTTTTATTTATTTACCGTTGCAATCTACCCTTTATACTTGAGGATTATTGGTTAAGTGATCAGCGGACGTTACAAGTATTAGACTGATTTATGGTTAACTGATGATACAAGTTTGTTTGAAACTGCATGGCCAGGTTAGAAATATTAGTAAAAAAGGAGCGAGGTAAACTGTTCAATGGTAATATCGTTCTAGGGTAGAAATACAGACGGTGACAGGCAGTTGTTGTTGATGTTTGCCGATAAAACTGGGACGGTGAGTATTCCTGTTTTTGTGCTTTACAGATCGTAAGCAGTTTCTGGCGTCAATCAAAATGATACTAAAGGATTTATTAGGTCGTGAACTAGGTCCTTTTTCTTAAAAATTAAGAGTATTTTGTATCACATGATCATCAAAAGGAAAAACTCCTTGTATCTGTTGCAATAATATAAACTCAAATCACGCGATAGTGCCGCGACAAATTGATTTAGAAAGATAATCAAAGCATTGTGGTCCTTCTACTGATCTTGATGTAGGATTGGTTTGCGTGACCATGAATTGATAGAATTACGTGACTGCAGACTTGCTGTACATGAGAAGCTAAATACTGCAAAACCGCTAAGGGGTTAACCATTTGATTTGGTAGTAAGAGGGGAGGGGGGAGTGGGGAGGAAGTGGAAGAATAAGTTGAAAACAAAGTTTGCACGAGCCGAAAAGACAAAAGGATATAATTTCGACGACACAAAGTTATAAAGAAAAAGAGAGGAAAAGAGAGAAAAGGAGAGGAAAAAGCGAAATAAAAATTGCAACCCAAGATCGTACGACATAAATTCAAATAAAATCATTCCTCCACTCGCCGCCTCCCCCCCCCCCCTTACCCACGATATGAAATGGTTCATCCCTAATATACGTTTTCAAATTGCACTTCACTAAAAGTTTATTCAATCTGCATCAAGGCAAGCCGCTTCAACTCCAAAATAACATTACAAACGTCTGAGCATGCTAAATAGTCATAAATCCATATCCAACCTTGCCGTTCGATGACCACTGCTGCTGTACTGAAGGATAAGAATCGATTTCTAGATTGTTTCACAAGACTCCCTCTTTAGCGTTCTTAGTATATGTATTGACACATCTTATTTGGCCTGTTAGTCTACATATGCTTTGGTCATCATGGGTTTTCGATGACGTAACAAAGTCAGCTTCAACAATTTGAAATAATCCAAATTAACAAAAATGGTCTTACATCCAGAAAACCCTCCAATTAAATTAGATTGTTAGGAAAAAGTTCTCTTTTGACAATATGTGAAATAATAGTATGGTTGCCATGACAACGAAGAGACTGTGTATCGTCGATGGACACATCAAGATGTTCTCAGATACAGTCTAGAAAATGTCTGCAAGTTTCGAAGTGATAACTGCTAAAAAGTAGCAACAACAAATGTCACCGACGCCGATTCGCCCCCCCCCCCCCGTCAAGAAAGGGTTGTTGTCAGTTTCGCTTACTGACTATGTAAAGTATATATATTAGGAATCTTCTAAGTGTTTGATAAAATATATTACAAACTATATGTAACAACAAGATTTGGATATTTGAAATGTATTATCTGTCTAGTCTTTCTAGTTTAGCAGTTTCTTTCTTATATAATGAATGCAAACTTATCTTCGATCACATAAGAATGACATCATTTGTCCATTCATTCTACCTGATGTCCATAGAGCGTTTTCACACAAAAAAGTATCAAAAAAACCTGATACTAGAACAATATTTTAGATGTTCTGTATAGAGCAGGTAAAAATATACAAATGGCCGAAACTTCATAACCGAGCTATTAGACACATAACATTGGAAAAATTTACTGTAATTTGCATGTGGCGGGAATGTTGGTATATAAGATGGCGGCCAAAAATTTACTCTACATATAAAGCTGTTTTTTTCACTCAAAGTGATTGGGTTAACTTAAAAACACTCTAGTTATCACTTTTAAAGGATTATCAAGAAACAAAATTTTGATTTACCAAAATATATGGATTTTCATGACATTTAGGAAATATGCCGAGTCCGACTGTTGTAAAATTCTAAATACTACAACTCAAAAACGATGACACGTTCAAACCCTCTATAAATGTTTATTGTCAATCTATTGTTATACAGTTACTTTTTTTTAAAAAGCGGACTGCCTCTTGAGCTCGTATATTGTTTGTGACTTCAGTGTGTCTCAATATGATATTAATTCTTATGTATGTCTGTTATGTATGTTGCTGTATTCACACTATAGACGACTGGTTTGCGTGCCGGTGCAGAAACATATCGAAAATAGCGTGTATAGGTACGGACTACGCAAGTCAACAGAAAAGTGTGAATGGGGCGTGGCAGACAAATGGTGACGAACTGACGCCCAACTGGCGTGCGGTGTTCACGCTTTAAATTACCGATACCAGGGGCTGTCATAAAATCGAAATATTATTGGTTAACGCCCCACCCCATCCTTGGCATCCGCTGTACATTTATATCATGTTATTGCTCCATCTTTGATTTTCATGTTTGTAAAGCTAGGTGCAGACGAGCAAGTTCCTTGACAAGTGTCCTTGGCAGTTTTATTTACTCGTGTGAACGAACAGGTTTTCGTTGACAAAGAACAAACAACAAGGGTCCTGGATACAATTCCTTATCATATTGTCCTCGTCGAACTGTACACACGAGCATTTTTGGCCATTCATCAAGTATTTCCTTGACAAACCTCCTTGGTCGAAAACGCCAAGGAGACACAAGAAGAACAAGGAGACTTGACAAGGAAAAACTTGCCACATTTTGCCGTACATACGAGAAAATAAAAGTTGTCACATGAAAACTTGTATTACTTGCTTCCTTGCCCGTAGCGATAATATTTCGATTTTCCGACGGCTTTTAAAGTGTATCACTTTCAAGGGGAGATCGACGTAGCATCGTGCGAGCACAAAGTTCGCGCTAAAAAGCACGTTTCACGCTTTTGCGCTGTGTTTCACGCTTTTGCGCTGTGCGCGTTTCACGCTTTTGCGCTGTGTGCGTTTCACGCTTTTGCGCTGTGCGACCTATAGGAGGGTCGAACAGGTTTTGGGCACGTCCGATGTGATTTCTTATGTACTCGCCATCTTAAAAACAGTCTTCTTTTCTCGTGCAGTAATCAATCTCTCGCAAGGCGGCGAGAATCGATGTTTCTTTCAACATGACGGAAAACATTGTTCGGGTCGTACTTCTCCTTTAGGTCTCTCAGTCGTTGTTGATTTTCCTTTCCTTGCGGTTTAGCCGAGATAGAAATACATTTCTTGTGCACCTCGTCCAACCATGACTTCATAACGTCGAATTCCTCCTTTTCTCCCGCAATACCGGCGAATTCAAAAGCGTACCTGAGGATTCACAAAAGGGTAAAACCAACACAATTTAGTGGCAGCTGAGTTGTCTATATACTGACGTAAACAATACAACTTATATTGCCTTCTCCCAACAGGGATTTTCAAAGTTGATTTACAATATTATAAGCAAAGCAAGGTAAAAAGTGCTGAAGCTTACAATGAATTCAAAGTTACATTACTAATTACAAATATTTATGAATTTAAAAACGTCTAGTGATAAACTAAAGAAGAAAGTATTACGTTATAAATGATTTGAACTATTAAAAACCTCTATTTTTGCTACCGTCTAAAAGATGGAACTTTTAGCCCAGTTAATTTCAATTTCTTATAATTTGTCAATTGATAACACGGTGCTGAAAAGCCCCTGAGGGGAGTCACCATTAAATAGGTATTTTAAGTATTTTTTTCATTTTAAGTTCAATCAATCAGACATTTATTGTTACCATCAGCATAGGATTTACAGTGTTGAATTAATATAAAGAACATGTTTACATGGTATGTGACAAGTATGGTGACAGTATTTTACAAGAGTTTCGAGTATCTGAGTATCTGACAGTTTAAAAGAAACCACGGGGTTTATGATTTTTAAACTGCCTTTGTAGTTGTATTAGTTTCATTGTTTAGCGGGAGTACGAAAACAAAACGTACGATTGCAGAGTGAATGAAAAAACTGAGCAATTGAGTGTGAAATGTAATTCAGTTGTAAAGTTTTGTCAATTAAGTAGATGCTTCTTGAGACTGATTTTGAAAGTATTGAATGATGCACTTAGTTTCAGTTTAGCTGGAAGTGGGTTCCAGAATTTTAGACCTTGATAAACAATCGTAAACTTTTTGTATTGGTTATACAGTACGGGATTCTATAATGATTTGCCTGTCTTGTTTGGTAAGAGTGTATTTTGAATTTTTGTGGAATATGATTTAAAACTTTTCTGGAAGCAATTTGTTGTGAAAAGAAAACATAAATAATCCGAGGTGGAGATCACGAATATTTTTTAGATTAAGCAGTTTGTAATTATAAAAAAGGGCGCTGTATGAGCATCGAAGTTTGATTTAGTGATAATTCTAATGACTCGTTTCTGAAGAATAATTAGCCTTACTTGATTTGTTTCATAAGTACATCCCCAAACGATATACAAGTGAAAAATAAAGATAGATAAAATCTCTATTTTGATATTATTCCTATGAATCTTGAGATTTGTATAGGTAATAACATAGTTTGTAGTGCAATTTGAAACAAATCTGCACAAGTACATTTTTTGAAGACTGACAAAATTGCACGAATGAAACGAGTGCAATTTGTGGTCTTTGAAACATTTACGGGTGCTGATTTATCCCAAAACTGCACGAACAAACTATGTGATTACTTGTTAATCATACAGAAACTAAAATTTTGATTGATTAAAATTTGTGTTCGATTCCTTGTGAGTTGTGTGATCGTTTTGTCTGGCCCGCTTGTCGTATTTCCTTCGCTTTTTCCTCGATCGAATACTTCTTTAAATGCTCGTAAATTAAATGCTTCTTATCCTCTAGTGGTTGCTTCTTTGAATGTTGTCTTTATGCACTTGAAGTCGCATGTTGTTTAGGTAATTCTGCACCAATCTTTGCAAATCTTTTCACTGTTTTATGTTGTGTTTGTACCGATTGCCATTTTGAATTTCTTAGCCTCGTTTCCATGCAAAGTGTGGTCTGATTGGCTAGCGCTTCCTCGCTGGCCAATCAGCATTCAATTTCACTTTTCTGCACTCAATTTTGAAAATCTGCACTGAATTTCAAAAATCTGCACTCAATTGCAAATGAACTGCACTCCTCTCGACCAATCAGAACAGAGAAATTATTGTTACTGTGTGTTTATACAGAAATAGTATGAATATGTTTGATCTATGAGTTCATTATTTATCTTTATACTAGAATTTGTTGTAGTTAATTTCTTCGTGATTCTAGCACTAAATCTAAATCATGTCTCATGTTTATATTCAACAATATTGTCAATAAAGAAGCCAACACCTCCCGTTTTATCTTGTCTACAATTGTGGCTAAAATTGTAACCTTCAAAATGAATCTGATTATTGTTATTTTCTTCAGTATTTTGCAAGCAAGTTTCAGTAATACCAATGATAGGGCAGGATAAATCAAGAGTATTCAGGAAATATGTCAGTTTGGGTAGATTCTGATTAAGGCTACGAGCATTCAAATGCAGCAGCGACAGGGATGAATTAGTTACTTAGCTCACTGAACTGATCTGGAACATAATAATTACTACCAGGGCTGCAAAAGAATTGTTGGTCAGGTCTAATTCAAACGTTCGTGATCTTGAAGTACCAGTATTTAATGGATTAAATATAACAACAAAAACAACAACAACAATCTTTATTTAGCACTCCTTAGTAAATTACATTATCTTGAACTGAAACAGAATATTAACAGAAATATAAAATTCTAAACGATCAGTATCATATAAAAAATCGCTAAATTAAATTATTCATCATCTAGATGACAAAAAGGAAAGTTCAGTAGATTTGAGTCCATATGGTCATATTATATTTGGTTTTCAATAAATACGTAAGCTATAGTAACATAATGTTTTATTTAAAGATAGATATGCATGAATAAACTTACCAAGGTAGGCAGTGGCAGTAGAAGTAATTTCTAAATATGTTAGAAATATTCCTTAGAATACTTATCAGAATGTTAGTTTGGTTTTTAACCTCATGATCAGTCAGTGATCCCGATTTTGTCGGTCTTGATCATCTTCGCCGTCAGGATTTGAATTTCCTGCTGTTGCTATCGGGGTTCCTCCGCCAAAATAACCGCCGTGTTAACCAAGGCCAAAGGGACTCGTGGGTCTGTTGTACACGATCAGCTTGTTGTATCTTACGTAAGCCACTTTCCCGTTTCTACGTGCCTCTATCATTTCTGGGATTAGCTGTTTCCTCATCTCCGCAACACGATAGGAATAGCCCTCTCGGACGAAGATTCTTGATCCTTTCAAGCTTCTTCTTTCTTTCATAACTTTTCTCGATCTTTATAGTTAAGGAATTTCACAACGATTGCTCTCGGTTTGTTGGATTTTTTGGCACCAACCCGGTGGGTTCTCTCCACCTTGATATCATATACTGGCAACCGCATCTTCTCGCCTATAATTTCCATCACCTTCTCTTCCGACTACTCCCAAAATTCTTTCAGATTGTCGGTGTCTTCTGGAATCCCTTCGAAACACAGGTTGTTTCGTCGAGACCTGTTTTCAAGATCGTAAGCTTTGACGATCATTCCCTCATTCCCTCACTTTGTTGATGAGATTGTTGACTCTAGCATTTGTTGAATCCATGTAAGCACCGATAATACGTTTCATGGTCGATTCTTGAACTGTAGGAAGTTCTTTCACGAGATTCAGAGGAATATTCTGGGCTTCATTGCTGTCTGTATTCGTATTTTTCTCCGACTTTGATCGCGAACGCGTGTTGTTCGCCATAGCTCATTAAATTATTCAAAAATAAAAAAGTTCAAAGTTCCGCGTTGTAGCATTGTTCTTTGTGGAAAAGAGACAATGCATTACATGATTTTGATGCGTGGTGGAAAACAGATCTTTGGCAAGTGGTGGTCCTATATTTTACACTGTTGATGTCATTGGACTGCCTGGTAAAACGCGTAATGACCTCTGAACACTTCGATTGGAATTTTACTCAAATCTCTTATGGACCTTAAGGCTTTTGGACGCAAAGTTTTATTCATATCAAAGCTGCTCGCTTTTCTACACGCAAGGCTTCCTTCCAATAATAAGAACCTCCCCACACACAACCCTTTATAACAAAACCGATACTGAAAGAAAGGATTGTAGAGCCTACTTACTTTGCTTTTCTATAGGGGAAAGCGCTACTTTCGTCGTCAATCTCGGCCACTCTTCCTCCGAGAGGAACGTAGTAAATCATAAATTGTGCTTTTTCACTTTAGATAGGGAAAGAACGGGAAGTCTCCAGGAAATAGTCGATCACATCATTTGTGAGATCTAAAGCAGAGCAAAACGTGATTAGCACACTAAAATCAATCACTTGTCCAACCAACCAACCAACCAACCAATCAATCAATCAATCAATCAATCAATCAATCAATCAATCAATCAATCAATCAGTTGGTCAATCAATCAATCCGTCAATTATCATGTAATCTATCAGCCATTCATCTATCTACTAGCTCTTATCTACGCAATGACAAATGTCTCGAGGAGACATTTATATAATAACCAAACGTTCTATCAAAAAATCACATAAATGCAAACCAGATTTGAACCAAAGGGAGCACACACTCGTGATATTGATGTCATTCTTAAACTAAAAAAATCAAATACTTAAGTCTGTATTACTTATTGTGTGATTTGTATAATCGGTCACTACACGAGTCGTACCCATTGCTATCAGTTTAGTCTATCCTAATTATCAATTCAAACTTGTCACTTTTTCACCTTCTCATATCCTTCCCCTGCTATGTCCGTGTCCTCCCTGCCATGTCCGTGTCCCTCTGCCATGTCCGTGTCCCCTGGTATGTCCGTGTCCCCCTGCCATGTCCGTGTTCCCTGCCATGTCCGTGTCCCCCTGCCATTCCGTGTCCCCCCTGCATGTCCGTGTCCTCCTGCCATGTCCGTGTCCCCCCTGCCATGTCCGCGTCCCCCTGCCCTACCCATGCCTCCCCTGTCTTGTCTGTGCCGTTCTTGCGAACCCCTACTCGTACTTGTGCCCTTCCTCTTTCCTTGCCCTCCCAGTGCGCTTCCCCTGCCCTCGCCCTAACCATGCCGTTCTACTCCCCCTTCCCCTGTCCTCCCTATGCCCTCCCCTTCCTTGCCCCGCCTGTGACCCCCTGTCCTAGCTGTGCCCTCTCCTGCCATGCCTCGCCTGTGACCACCTGTCCTCCATATGCCCTCCCCTGCTCTGCCCTGCTCCGTCTGTGACCCCCTCTCCTAGCTGTGCCCTCTCCTGCTATGCCCGCCACCCCCTGACCTCCACTGCCTTGCCCGCGAACACCTGCCTTACTCGTGCCCTCCCCTGTCTTGTTCGCAACCCCCTTCGCGAACTGATTATTATGTTTTCTGCGATCCTACCGCAGCCCATAAAACTATCTATATCCTGCTAATGCAAAGGGTTCCAAAGTAGCGGCAATCAATATCACTAGTATCCCTAAGCATATCAACTAAGAACGAAGAAATCGACACCTTCGCCATAAATGAAACCCGAGGGGATAGCAGTATTAGTAATGGGGAAGTAAATATTCATGGAAATGGTTGCAGTATACACAACGAACACCATTACTTATGTTGTTGACCAGAGATTTAACTCTCGAATGGCTTGGAATCAAACCAAACCCTTTCTACTTTTCGCGAGAGAAAAGCTTAAGAAAACAGCCTGATGAGAGCTGGTCAACCTATAAAAATTCCATTAACAAGATCAATACAGACATTGAACATGCAAATAATGCCTAGTACGTTTGATTAAACGAAATCTTAAATCGAAACCCCAAGTCCATTATTTTGGTCCTGAAGAAATAGGTAACGCAATAATTTCACACATTTTTCAAGTTGGAAGTGAGCTACCAACATTTTTAAATATCTTGTAAACGTGATTTTGCACAGTAATAGTGGTAGTTTAGTATTTGCCTAGCACATATCAGTACATTAGTACATCTAATTCTCAACTTGCTGTAAATGTATACACGGCTCTATGGAAGAGAATGTTTTAATGAATGGATATTGTGTCTAATGATTGCCATCCCCCTGCCCTGCCACATCCTACCCTGTCCGTGCCCTCCCTCTCCCTCTCCATGCCCTTCGTCCCATAAGTTAGGTTAAGATCCAAAATATTAGTTTTAGTGGTACTGAAAATGGCTACTGAGTATATAAACCTTAGTCTTTGTTTTGCCTCTTTTTCAGGTGTGTATTTTGCCTCATTCTAGAATCGTTTCAATTTCGCTTTCCATATTTGACTGAAAGGTTACTTTCCGGATCAAACGAACATGAGAGTTGATGAGAGTTGATGAGTACAAACTTTCGCTCTCGTTTGGCCGCCAATCTCGTACACTCTCATCGACTCTCGCCCGCTCTCATCTAGTTTGAACAAGTTCAAGTTTTGATGAGAGTCGATAGGAGTTTTCGTTTATTTGTTGTCAATGTTGTCAACTGTCATGGACTCTCATCTTCGTTTGACCGCGCGCATGAGAGTTGACCAAACTATCGCCAAACTGTCGTCACTTGACTCTCATGCTCGTTTAATCCCGCCTTTAGAAGTGTGTGAGATGGATATCGATGCTGTCACTTACCTGGAACAAAGTACATATCTGGTATATAAACATACACTCCTGCAGTGGCCTCAATGAGATCCATATACTCGTCATAGCGCATGCGCGAGACGACTGTCTTTACGGGACTCGTTTTGTAACAGAATTCATCCACCAATGCGCTACCTTCCCCTTCAGGACCGTCGAAGAACAGGGTCATCAAGGTTAATGCGAACCTGAATATTCAGACCAAAACTGTTTAATGGAAATGACCAGAATGATCAGATATACGAGCACGAGCAAGAACACGAGCACCAAAACGACCATGAGCACGAACACTAACAGGAACAGGAACACCAACACCAACACCAACATGACCACAAACACGAGCACCAACAGGAACAAGAGCAGGAGCACCGGCACAAGCACAAGCACGAGCACGAACACGAGCACGAACACGAGCACGAGCACGAGCACGAGCACGGACACGGACACGGACACGGACACGGACACGGACACGGACACAAACACAAACACAAACCAACACCAACACACGCACAAGCATGTTCATTAAGAACACAGATGTTGAAAACGTACCCTGTTCCAGCAACATGGATAACTTCAATAAATAGTCGTGGATCATTCTTATCCGCCTGGAAATCTCTGGTGGCCTTCAGTACCTCGCTTGTTCTTGCCCCATCAAACTGCAACTTCCCTGCAGTAACCAGCTGGTCGCGCATGTCATGTAACTGGAACTTGAAACTTGTTACAACTCTAAAGTAGTAAAATACATTAAAGACTCTTAATTCAGAATTCTAGGAAATATCACAACTATTATTGCTAACTTTAGTAGCCGCTAATAACCTGTACAAATGACAACAAAATCGATGCAAGAAGGTCTACTTTGGGATCTCTTTGGTTTCACGAGATACATAAGAACAAGCACAAGCACGAGAGATATGGGCAAATGAAACGAGTATCCCTATTCCCAGGATAACCCTAGCTCCCGAGCTAAGTTACCTCTTTCTCAGATAAATAGTTTGTAGCAATTTATAAAGAAATGTATGACTGGTGGTCACTGCGGTGCTGGGAGTATGATAGGGACAACTTTTCTTCATATAAGGCTGGTTTCCATATATTGCCGATCATCGCCGATCGTTAGGGACGATACTATTCCCGATCATGTCCGATCATCCCCGATCATCACCAAACAATATAAAATGCTATTGTACGAGCGAGTCATATAACGATTTTTGTCATCTAGATCTCACTGCGTTTTCGTTCAGTTTGTACTAGTTTGGAATTTTCAAATTGGAGATTCGGATTTCTCGACACCAGTGGTCAAGAAGAAAATGGCGATAAAGAAGCAATGTTTCTCTTTCTAAATGGCGACCATCTCGATTAAATAACTGTGACTTCTTTCAGAAGGTTAAAGTTTTATCTCCTAAGATTGTCGATGATCGTCGGCAATGAACGGGGACGATCGGGATGGTACAATCTCCGATGGTTGGTAATGATCACCGATATACAAAAACCAGTCTTAAACAGGGCTTTAAGCTCGGTTCAGACACCAATTTTCTGCTGTGTGGAATTCAATTCAAACAAACCCGGAAGAAATCCTGTTGCATATAGAATTAAATAGCTCAGTGTCAAAATTGATTAGCATAATGACGCAGCGATGCTAGGTCAATTGAAATAAAGTACAGAGGGGTGATCGGTAATGTATGTTAAATGTATTTTAACTGAACGTTAATTTGACACAAAATAAATTCGGTGTTTGAATCGGAGTCAAATTTCAGCCGCTCAACAATTTTTATGTTGAATTTTATTTAACCCTCTCAGCCCCAAATACGCCATATGGCGTATTCTTTGCATCCCCACTTTCTACCCAAATTACTCAAAAATAAAAATAACAGGAAAAGTCTTACTTACCATGACCAATTGCTG
>JANVCK010021346.1:0-11844 GCA_026546655.1 Epizoanthus illoricatus | reverse complement strand
AACGATTAAATGATGATGATAACATCAACGATTAAATGATGATGATAACATCAACGATTAAATGATGATGATAACATCAACGATTAAATGATGATGATAACATTAACGATTATATGATGATGATAACATTACCGATTAAATGATAATGATAACATTAACGGTTGAATGGTGACAATGATAGCATTAATGTTTAAATGATGATGATAACATCAACGATTAAATAATGATGATAACATTTAAGTTTTAACGATTAAATGATGATGATAACATTAACGATTAAATGATGATGATAACATCAACGATTAAATAATGATGATAACATTTAAGTTTTAACGATTAAATGATGATGATAACATTAATGATTAAATGATGATGGTAACATCAACGATTAAATGATGATAATGATAACATTAACGATTGAATGATGATATAACATTAATGATCAAATGATGATGATAACATTAACGATTAAATGATGATGATAACATTAACGATTAAATGATGATGATAACATCAACGATTAAATGATGATAATGATAACATTAACGATTGAATGATGATATAACATTAATGATCAAATGATGATGATAACATTAACGATTAAATGATGATGATAACATTAACGATTAAATGATGATGATAACATCAACGATTAGATGATGATAATGATAACATTAACGATTGAATGATGATGATAACATTAACGATTAAATGATGATGTAACATTAACGATTGAATGATGATGATAACATTGATGATTAAATGATGATAACATTAACGATTAAATGATGATAACATTAACGATTAAATGATGATAATGACAACATTAACGATTGAATGATGATGATAACATTAATGATTAAATGATGATGATAACATTAACGATTGAATGATGATGATAACATTAACGATTAAATGATAATGATAACATTGACGATTGAGTGATGATAACACTGATGATAGCATGGACGATTAAACAATGTTAACAATGATAACATTAATGATTAAATGATGATGACAGTGACAACATTAACGATTATGGGATGATGATGAAAACATCATAACGTGACGATTAAATGATTGTTGATGATAATATTAATGATCGAATGATGATAATGATAACATTAACGATTAAATGATGATGATGGTAACATTGATAATCAAATGATAATATAATAACAATTAAATGATGATGATAACATCGGTGATTAAATGATGATGACATAGATAAATTTTAAATGATGCTGATAGTATTAATGAATAAGTGATGACAATGATGATTATGATAACATTAAAGGGAACGCTTTTACTCTCAAATAAAACTTTAGTATTGCCTTAGTTCACATTGGCAGTTAAACATTCCTAATATCTGTTCAAAGAGCTAATGCCAAGCAATTTAGTTTGACTATTTTCCGCGCGTCGCCATCTTAAAACGTGACGGAATTGCGTGGCAGTGCCAGGCCCCTCTCGTTCACTTTCATTGTATTTCGCCAGGAGGGGGCCTTTATGTCACGTTTCAAGATGGCGGTGCGCGGAAAATTCGAAGCAAGAAATAGTCAAACTAAATTGCCTGGTGTTAGCTCTGTGAACAGAATTATGAAATTTAAAGGCAATACTAACGTTTTATTTGAGAGCAAAGGTGTTTTTCAGCCGAGATTTCCTTTAATGATTAAATGATGATGATGATAACATTAACCATTAAATGATGATGATGAGGAGGAGGAGGAAGGCATCTGGTAATAGTGATTAAATGATTATGATGTAAATAATCCATTTAACTAAACTAATATGCTTTGAGTCTAATATAATATCATTATTCAATTATCAATTATTTTTGGCATTATTATTGGTAGTAGTATTAACATTCGAATTAGCAATATAATTATCGTTATTGCTTTCATTATTATTATTTAACAATTATTCCACGAACATGCATTGGATATAAGATGATACACAGCCAAAGAGGCACGCAACACTGTTTTATCAAAATACCAAGTCAAAATCTACTTTTTTTTCATTCTGTGTAAACTCAGCGAAATTTAGTGTAAAACTGGAGTAACTGAAACGTTTACTTCTCTTTTCAGAAAGAGATGTTTTGTATAGGTAATCACATGTTTCTGTAATGCAATTTGGAATAAATCTGCACGAGTAAAGTTTTCAAAGACTAACAAAACTGAACTAAGTTATACTAATTACAGTAGTATATGGAACTTCCAAGCAAGTTTGATAGTCGACAAAGTCAAAAGCACTTACTTGATTCACTGACAACACATCCAAATCCTTTTTCATCTCTGCAAGCCGCTGAGCCATGAAAGCTTTAAGCTGTGTAACAGTAATAATGTTTTTGAATGTACATACACACATAAATTGTGTCTATTTGTCATTTTTAATTACAAGTAGAATATTTACTCGATTAAACTGCCGGGGCACTTATTTCAAATTTCATGAAAAAAGGGGTGAGGACACTTAATCGAAGGGGTGCTTAACTGAGGGGTATTTATTACAAAGCAGTGATTTTGACTCAGATTACGTGCACACTTGGGGTTAGGATTTTGAATTCATAAAGTTTCAGTATTCATGACGTGCTCTTGAATAATAAACATCCCGGATTCGCAAGCGTCTACACTTGATAATGTATCCGGAAGAGTCACATAACACTTGTTCTTCATGCGTATTTGCATATTGGCATGATTACATAGGAGTGAGCCTGGACACAAGTTTAACGTTTGGGCAAATCTAGAACGCTCCATTTACACATAGATATCAGATACAAAGTTTGCAATCGCGGATTCGTTTTGATTCCATATCCATTAGTATTCTTCCCAAATTCGCTTGAACGAGTGTAAACGGTTTTGTGAATCCGCAACAAAATGATCCCGGTTAGCCATGAATCTGGAATATTTTGCCCAAGTGTAAACATAGTCTCAGAATTCGTTTTATTATACAATGTTTCTAATTTGAAAGCATCATGTCAAAGACATACATTCTCTCTTACGGTTAATGGAGGAGAGGGAGGGTGTGTATTTCTAGGCACTTATAATCACGGGGGCACTTAACCGAGGGAGGGCAATTAATCGAGGAAATGCAGTATCTTTGAAAGCAACCAAACTGATGTTAGCTACCTGAGCAATATGAAAAGTATAACTGTATCATTATACATGTAAGTTCTCTCTGATAACTAGTGACATTGCATTGTTTGTTTTAAAGTGTCTTTTGTCCATTATGAAGTAAGGAATTACAGTCATATAGACTTTAAGGTAAAATATTAAAATGTTGAGTTAAAAGCGTTTAAAACATTTTCGGTCAATGCGATTATCTTTAGAAGTAAAATTAAGTAAGAGAAACTGCAGTTTGGACAGGTGTCTGGTTCTGATTCAGACTGGCTCTGCCTATGCATCTGTCTGTCTGTGACTGTCTGTCTGTCTAGCACACTCTGTGCATCTGTCTTTCTGTGATTGTCTGTCTAGCAAGAAGTGCTCAATTCTACCATACCTCGAGCAACTCATCAATAAACTGATTCCTCGTCTCTGTGTTGTCCAGCAGACTCTGTGCATCTGTCCCCCTAGCCACACTTCCACTTTCTGAAACTGCAATGTGAAAACACAGTTCCATCAACACAGGAACTCCCATAACTCTCAAATAAAATCTAGGGTCTGTATTAAAATATTCACAGTAGAAACCACCAAATGTAACCTAATTTGCACTGCAAGTGGGGCAAGTAGACAAAAAGAAAGACAAACAGAGACACGCACCAAGACAGCGAGTGTCTTTATATTTGACTGTTTGTTGTCACTAAGATAATCAGAAAAATAGACAAGTATATAGTTTAACAACATCAGGAAGTTTCAATAAGCCAAGTTTTAGCGTGGTGGGGAGTAATTTGTTCACGTATGGGAAGATCATTCATTATCCTGATGGCTTTGTTTTGAAGCGTAACTAATGTAGAAAGACAGTTATCGTAATTATTACCCTATAATATACACCCCAAGGTGACATAAGGCTACACGAGTGAATAGTAAACATCAATTAGGGCCTTAGAACCTTCAGTCTTGCCATGTTTATATTTCTAACATTGAGGAAATTCTGTAACCCTTTACCTACCTTCACCGGTTTCCTCCACAGATATTCCTGCTGTTCCACTGTCTTCCAAGCTAATCTCTACATTAGCCGTGTCTCCATCGCCCCAGTCAATAGCTTCCCCTCCATCACCACTGTCGCCCCAGTCGATTGCACCACCTCCATCACCACCCTCACCCCAGTCAATAACCCCATCTTCGTTACCAGCCTCCTCCAATGGCTGATCAGCTGATACAGCTGTGGTGTCACCCCAATCAATCTGTTCCAAGGATAAAAGAACAGTTTCACTAAAAAAAGTAGTGTTAGTGTTTTCTTGGTGCTAATAAAGGCAATTCAGCTGAGTTTTAGCTAGTTTGCTAATTCAGACCCTTGACATCGGGCTCTGACGGAAGCCTAAAACGTTTCTGCGTTTTTCGGAGCCCGATGTCAAGGGTCACTATTCAAATGAAAAGTCTTAACGAGTACATTCTCATGACATTTGTTCATTGATAACTTTAGGTATAGGTAAGGAGGAGTTCTGAGTCACAAAAACACCAAAAGGTTATGGCAAAAGTCTGTTAGGATGTAGAAGATGTGGCTTTTGACTGAATGAGAGACGTGTAGGAGACGTGGACGCTTAAAAAGTTGTACTAGACTTTTTCTTCGAATATATATTGCACAATTGAGAATGGTCTGTCACAATTTAATGATATTTGCCTTCTTCAGAGGTCTTTACATTAACTTGGAGAATTTTCTGCTCCTATTTAAATACTTCAAGATAATTGCGTAACTAAGCTCTAACTTATGTGTGAAACACCTTTGTTGCTACACTTCTTTGTTCGTATGATAATACGAACAGTCAGATATTATATAACGTTGATGGATTTAATCAGAACCTTTACGGGAAAAATAAACCACTTTTTGTTTATTACATTGAAGACACCTATCATGTAATACTGAAATAGGGCAATTGTAAGAAAAGTACAACTGCACAGTATCATACATGCACCTGTGGTAGCACACAACATTGTGTTAACGGGATACTCTACTGAACAACGACTTTCTCCTAGATTAAAGGGACACAGTTCCAGAGTTTGTAAATCGACTTCTTTAGATTTGCAGCAAGCAACCAAAATAACAATTTTTGAATTTCATTTCCACCATTTTGTGTGCGGTTGGTAAGCTGTTATGTCACAGTTAGGTAGCAAGCACCTCTCGTGCAAAACTGTGCAAAAATGGCATTATGTGTGGCAGTAAGTTGAACATTCCAATCAGGCAAAAATAGACGTGAACTTGGAATTTTTTTCACAAACGCCTACCTACATGTATTTGTAACATCAAAACTTGGCAACCGTTCACATAATGGCAGAAATTGTGTTATACAAAGCCCTTGCAGTTTGAAATCTAAGAACGTCAATTTTCATACTTGGGAACTACACGTATATCCCTTTAATCTGGAAGAAAATCGTTTCTGAATATAGGATCTCCACACAAACGAGTCTACTGTCTCAGACCCACACCCCAAACTACAGCCCTAATCTCCCAATAATCCTCCAGTCAACCTCACACATTACCACTCATCATTTTGCTATGCCTTCTCATTTCCGATCACTTCGTCACATATCCCACTTCATTTGCCGCCATTGTTTTCATCTTGTCACAGATTTCCTCTTACATTCTAGCCAGCTTCCTTACCAACATTCAGGTATGTGTCTCAGATCTCCTCTCTTACTTACTACTAATTTCACATATAATTTTGTAACACGTTTTACGAATATCAAAATCATAGTGTCTGGTAGAATGCGTCGACTCCTCACTGTAACCAAACCCACCCCTCCTCCATCATCGTCCTTGTTCTCGTGAGCCTCTCCTTTGTTTAGCTGTAAATCTCCATCTTTTGGAGATTCTGGCAGAACCACCACCTGTTTTGATTAAAAAGCAAAATCAAGCAATATCAGAGTGTAAAGATGAAGTAGAACTGTTTGTATTGTCAATTCAATGCCTTTCCTCCATGGTCACTGTAAAATAGAGTACATAGATGCCTGAGAGGGAATCCATTCTGAAGTAACTAGATTGTACCAGGTAAATGTTCTGTCAAAGCCACAAACACTTTCATTTTAAATCACTCTTGAGGCCACATGATCTACTTTAACACCTTACAAGTTGGAACTCGCAGTGCATTTGTGTGATATATAGGATTCGCGTATCAAGGTAAATAAAATGAGGTGGAAGAAATACTTAGTTTTTCAAGTCTGCATTGCTGATGAAACCAAGCCTTCGGCTAACTCTATTTGTGAAGCAGTACACAAAACCTTGTTCTTGTGAGCAACACAAACACGTACACTGACATCTGATTGGCTTTTTTTGGTTGTTCTTACACCTCTTGTTATTGGTAAAATAGTTGTCTCATTGTTCACTTCATTTGATATATAGCTCTCTGAAAAACAGAGTGTTTTATTGCATTTTGAACACGAGGAAATGTATGAAAAGGCAATGAATGCAATTAATTGTTCAGTCATAAACAACCAGTATATATGCTATTTATTACTTTGAGAGATCAACAGAAAGTGCAAAGTATTTCAATGCTTTTCTTTTTTATACCTGCTTTGGTATATTACTTCGCTTAAACCCTTGTGGATTGGACAGAAGTGTTTCCCTGTGAGCCGAAGGTCCTCACATCGAACGTTTCTGTGGAAAGGTCTCTTCTCATTTGCTCATGTGGAGATGTGGGAAACCTCTACATGCAAGGTAATTTATATACAATGTATACTGCCAGGGTAATTTGGTACAATAGAAGCATGTTACCAAGTACTAAAAATCTTCAGGGAGAGTTCTATCCTCAGTACTGGAAGCTATGCTCCATTACACTTTAATAGCAACACGGTCAATATTAACTGATGGTGTTTCATTACACTCTAATAGCAACACGGTCAATATTAACTGATGATGTTTGTTGTTCTTTTATCCTTTGGGAGCTCTTCACTTTTCCACAACAGATAATACAGGTCTTCAGCATTTATACACGACAAACTGGAGACAGAATAGTGCAACTACAAAATACAGCTGGGCCATACTTTCATTTATTACTATTCTGTCAGAATACATGCAGCGGAATAGTTTGAATGCAACACTGGCTGCAACGGAAATCAGGCTGTCACTGAGAGAACATGATCAATTATTAGTCCAGAGTCCCTCACAAAGGAGGTTTCTTTGGAACTGACTCCTGGAAAGAACTCAAGGTAAATAAGCACCTGTGAGCACTGAAAAGGCAGAAACTTCAGCAAGAGAGATTTATTGAATTGTCTTCACATGCACTTCCACTGACAAATCTCGTAGCCTTTTCCGATGGAACACAACAGTTTGTTTGTCAGAGATGTGTTAACTGACATGGGCAATTAGGCAAATACTCTACCAATCACGAGTGGCGTGCATACATGTAAGAATTAAAAGAAAACAAAACTCAGTTATAATTCTGAAATGCAGATGGAGATCTGAAAAAACTTTTGTGCACTGCTTTGCAGATGGACATAACATGACCGAAAGTTTGGTTTTGTCTGCAATACAAGCTATGATTTCATAAAACAGTTATTAAAATAGCTGTACATATCCTGGTAAATGCACATCACCAGAACTTACTGATGGAACGTTCCCAGTTCTCCACTGATACACTGTTGTGTTCCCATGTTCCTGAAGGTGCCTTAGCAAAGGCATTATCTGTTTGTCTTTTTCTTCCACCGAAGCATCATAACTAGTAAAACAAAGAAAGGGCCAGTTGCAGAATGAATGAAACGGAAAATGCTTTCTCTCAAACTCTGTTGGTAGCTTGGGTTCCAGAAGGAGGAATTTGGGTTATATAATATGAACAAGTTCAATTCAGTTTGCTGCTGTAATTACCATTATGGTTCCTCCCAATCTACATGTTGTGCAATGCAATTCAGAAGATGTCCAGTAAGTTAATGAAACATTATCATGAGTTTTAGATAACAATGTAACACAACTTACAGAACACTACACTACTGATGATTTATAAAGAGATTAGCAGAAGTTTGGAGAAAATCTGGAATATCTTGTTCAGTCTTTTGTACTTCAGTTGTTGTCATACATGTAACACTGATCACAATGCGACTGGATTGGAGGTGGTGGATGGAGGGTGCAAGCATAAGCCCACTAACTGAATTGTTACATCCAGTAAGAAAAGGTCAATGTAATTATTAACCTTTACAAGGTTATTCCTACCTTGGAGCAACAAAATTTACAAAAGCTTCATAATACTGCACCCCCTTATCAAGGTTCTTTGTTTGTCCTGTGACTGTCTCATAAATATCTGGAAGTTCGTTCAGCAGGTTAAGAAGCTCAGCCTTTACATGTTCCCCCTAGATTGAACAAACATGTGTTACTATGCTTCTATAACTAATAATATCACAGTTGCAAATTACCATCAGTGACTCATATCTTTATATTAACAGATGGTAGAGTCACAGATATTAATTATTATTCATACCAGCAATTAACAAATCAAATGCACATACAGTCGAACCTCTATTACAGGTAAGCTGCCTCCTATTAAGCAACAACCATCTGTTTAGTGGTGAGTTGCCAAATTCCAAAACATATTCTTCAGTATGTAACTGTAAACTCAAACTCTAACTCTATTAAATGGCCAAAAACGAAGAAGTGGTTCCAATTCAAACCTGTGGGGATGAAGTCGAGTGTAGCATTGACATTTATTCAAGGTAGTCAATATTGCCTACAGGTGCTGAAACATGAACGATTTTTAAAGGTTAATTATGTCATAACAATATTACAGACATCATCGTGCTTGATGTACATGATTGTATACTCGGAGTCCCTGATGGTCTGAAATCACCAGCCAGACCTTGAATGTGGACCTTTTCGGGGAGTGTGGGGGGAACTGACCCTTCCTACGAGCCTGATTGTATTCAACTCTAGAACGTTGGATCTACTGTACTGGACCTGATAAGTGTTCATGTCAGAGACAGCACGCATCCACCTTTAGATAATGCTATTTCTGACCAAATTATAAGACTTGATAGGAATACATGTATGTGTAAATTTTATTCATAATTACTTGCTGTGACACAATTAATAATTCCTGCTCACAGTAGTAACATTTCAAATAGTTGAAACTCCAAGACATCTTAAAAATGTGCATGTAGCTACTGTTCTAAAACCTCTCATAAATAACTACTTTTAATTACCTTTATCCCCATCTGTTTGCAGACTGCTTGGTACTTCTCTTTAAATAAAGCTGCATTGGTTGTGTATTCACTTTCTTTTCTTGTACAATCCTACACAAACACACAAAAATACATAAATTTTATTATCTACATGTACTTATGAGAGGAAGGATGGGGTTAAAAAGACAACAGAGAATGGATAAAACAACATTTGGTAATCCATTCATATTAATAACATATGAACTATATTTGTTATACATTTCGTAAATGATGTCAGATAAAAAGGCTACGTCGCACTAGATGCAAAAACCAATACAAGTTACAAAAAAACGAAATAGCATCCTAAAAATTACTTTTACTAGATACCTAAATCACCTATAAACAGCCTAACAACTTTAAAAAATAATTTCTATGAAGATGAGGCTGTCATGTACACTGTATGATCGCAAACAAAAACACGTGAGGTCGCTGAATGATCAGGCTAATAAAATTCAGCCTTATTTACTAGATGCACATTTTCAAGAGCATAGTGTAATGTAGTGTGTGATATAAATATTAAATACTATTATTATCACTATTATTATTATTATTATTATTATTATTATTATTATTATCGTGGTACTGACGATGATGCATGATACTTGATGATAATAACAGAAATACTCCTGTCTGTATTTTTGTACTGTTGTGGCTGTTTTCCACATTTTAAGAAAGAAAATTAAAAATATGAAAACATACTTTTCTTTGTACATATTTGCAAATGGTAAATTATAAAAAAAATTGATTCAAATCGGAGCATTCGTTATGGAGTTATTATCTTTTAAAATAACAGGAAGTAAAAATTCACAAATCTCAATATCAGCCAATCAGAGCGCGCGTGTGTGTTTGATTCGAAGTGCCGTATTCGTGATAAAGATGGCGTAAGCACGTCCTTAACGGAAAAAATTAACTTCCTTAGCAACCTTGGTGTCGCAGGTCCCTTAACTAAATGTCCTGTTAGTTGAAAACGTTTGCAGTCTGCTGTCTACTCTCTCTAATCAACCAGTGAGTTCAAAATGACAAATTCGGATGAACAACAATTTAATACTCTGATGTAGACTGATAAATTTTGTTTGATATTTCTGTAATTTCAGTTTGTTGGCAACTTTTATAATAACGGCACATTCATTACAGACAGCCCCAAAGAAGTAAACGTTTGATTGGTTGAACTATAACAGGCAAGTCAGTGGGTGGAATGGCATCTGTCGCGATTTGTGTTAGGCCTTCTTTCTCTCCCTATCTTGATTTTTCTTCACTCATTTTATCACCAAGAAGGCCTGACCACAGGTCATAAATAAATAAAAAATAAATAAATAAATGCCTCCTTCACTGTTGAGTGGTGCTGAAAGGCCGGCCTTCTTTTGTTATGAATGCAAACTGTTTTCATGTTTCATTATTATTGGCATATGAAGGAGAAACTTTTGACATATTTCTAAAAAATTCTGTCACCACATTTTGACACTACCTTAACTTTTCAGAAATTCAAATTTGGTGACAGAATTTTTTAAAAAATTGTCAAAAGTTTTTCCTTCACATGCCAATAATAATAAAACAGTAAAAAATAAGGTTCACCAACTCATTTTTATGTAAAATAACCTTTAATGTTAAAAACAGGGTACATTTAAGGCCCCAGATGGTTGCCATGGAAACTGCAATTACAATATGAATGCAACTGTTGATACATGTATGTTGTGGAGTTATTCTACCAACAACAACTACCAACTGCTAGTAAATTGTCATGATACATGAGTAAGTCAATTTTCTTTATTTAATGACACACAAAAGGAAAAACTGGTACGAACCACCTTAATCGAACAAGCAGCGACATAATAGTGAAATTGGGCAACTGCTAGAGCCAGTTCTCTCGGGCTGGCAAGACCTGTTTAATGGAAAGTGCTCTCAGTGTCACAATATGCTCACCCTCTGTGTCTGTTGGCATTTTCCTATCTGTCTCTTCAGTGCTGGCACATCATAATTCACGTTTCTCAACAGCAGATGGGCTGCCTCAGCTGAAATGGAATTACAGACGAGTATGTTTCTTCTAATTTTACATACATGTATACATTTCAATTTGCTCATTACAAGAATATATAGAATGGAGCAGACACCATAGAATGAGTAAGATTCTATACAACGAGTAAGATGGTATTCAATGAATAAGATGCTATACAATGAATAATATGCTATACAATTAGTAAGATGCTAGTCAATGAGTAAGATGCTATATAACGAGTAAGATGATATACAACGAGTAAGATGCTATACAACGAGTAAGATGCTATTCAACGAGTAAGATGCTATTTAACGAGTAAGATGTTATACAATGAGTAAGATGCTATACAATGAGTAGGGTGCTATACAGTGAGTAAGATGCTACATGTATACAACGAGTAAGATGCTATACAATGAGTAAGGTGCTATACAATGAGTAAGATACTATACAACGAGTAAGGTGCTATACAATGAGTAAGATACTATACAACGAGTAAGATGCTATACAATGAGTAAGATGCTATACAACGAGTAAGATGCTATACAATGAGTAAGATGC